>JAKTYO010000062.1:18577-49752 GCA_030578735.1 Metschnikowia noctiluminum | reverse complement strand
GGCTTTTGAGTTTATTATTAACATCCTTTACATATTGGGGAGGGTCGACTTGAGATTCTACAGACCCGACCGGCTCCCACAAAAAGTAAGGGCTATCATTACGGCGGAGCAGAGCTACTATCCCACGGATAACGAGGAGGAACTGTCGATCAGTGGGCCCAGTCTGTTCGTTTCAGTCTCAGAAAAGTCCATTTCGCAGCCGAACACGCCGCCTTACCCACGAGACGACTATTTGGAAGGGAAGGACTATAAAGACGACGATAACATCTCGGACTTTAGGTTCTGAGGATAAATAGAAAAAACTAAGAGCTTCAGGTTAAAGAAAAAACATTAGTTTAGTGGGAAGAAAAATAATTGTTCATTTAAATAGATAAAAAAATAAAAAGTTATAGGAATATCAGAACCCATGCCGGGACTCGAACCCGGAATCTTTTGATTAGAAGTCAAATGCGCTAACCATTACGCCACACAGGCTTGAACTGGCGTGAAAAGTGCAGTGCAAATCTAGATGGTTTCAGTTTGTTGTTGGTGTAGAATAAATCTGTACACATTTGTCGTAGGGAATTTCTGTGACTGCTTAATTTGGCGCTGATTCAAACACATATGCTAAGAAATTAATTGAAGGGCATGGGCCCAGTATATTTATACATTATCCAGATTCATTACAGGTTTTTTATTCTATAGATATATAGTTTTTTGGGTCGCCTGAAAACGGCTTCCTGTAATGCATTTTGTTTCTTTGAAAAAAAAAAAAAATACTCGAAGACTTGAAGGACTTTTTCCTCTAATAAATCGTTGCTAGCCGAGATATTTCAGGTCTTTAAATTTTCGGAATTCACCAAATGACCAAGACTAAATAACAGAATATTATTCGGTTTTCACAACTCAGCGGAAGGAGCAGTGAGCCTTGTTGAATAAAAAGTGTGTAGAGACTTAATATATCAGTCAGCATTGGGACTTGAGTGATAAAAGATACGGCAATATTATAAATGCAGTAGATCATAAGGTATCACTTTCAAAGGGGCAGCCGCGAAGTGAGCTGTGAGCTTCTTTTCGTAGGTACATTCGGGATTGAGTGTCAGCGCATGTGCTTATCAGGGCCAGCGGAAAAATGGGCTGGAACCTCCTTTTGTAGACACGTTTTGGACCAAGTGTCAGTGCATGTGCTTTACTCGAGCGTGGCTCGCGTAGGAAAATGGTATTACCGCGTTCAAATCCATGGGAGCCGCGGTTAGTGGGTACTTGATCACTCGTCACCTACAGACACTTACATAACAGCCATGGAAAGCACCTGCAAGGGTGGACATTCAGAAGATTGATGAAAAAAAAAAATGCAAGTGGCAAATAAAAAGCTAAAATTTTCGGTTTCCATAGAAAAATACCCTGTAGTTCGATTGTGAAATCCTCGAGGTTCACCGTTTGACGAGTTTTGTCGTTCTCTAATGAAGCAAAACAGATATAGGGCTCTGGCATACTCTGTGGGGTCTGAATGCGAAATCAAATGGCATTATACGGCATTAAACATCTATTGAATAAATACTGGCGGTAACGCAAGGCACGCCAGAAACTCCTCTGCTCAGGAGGTACGATGTACTATAAAACAGGAGCCAATCTACTCCTTGGAAATGTCTCTGCCAAATAAGGAGAGCTTGGCCCAGTCGAAACAGATCAAGATCTGGTTCTTGACAGAGAGACACATGTAGATGTAAGCAGATCTCCAGAACAAGTAGGTGAACGTTCCACCAGTCGAAACGTTGGACCAGTCACCCCAGACCAAGTCGGCCACAGCTCTCTCGGAACCAATGTACGCCAAAGATCCCTGGTGGTTGTACTTGAAAGGCTCAAGAGAGTTCTCCAACTTGACCAACTTCTTTGCCAATCTCTCAACGTTATCTTGTGGTCCAGGAGACTCAATTTTGTGCTTGAGGGCCTCAATGTCGTTCAATCTCTTGAAATGCCCGGCCAAGAAAATACCTTCTTGGAAAGCAACCTGAGCAGTAGGTGCGTACTTCGTGAAAGTGCAGTCACCCAAGGCAAAGATATTACTTGAGCCATCAAGCAACATTTGGTCGTTGACCAACAAGCCTCTGCGGGCGTTTCTCTGTTCGTCGATCTTGGAGATCAAGTCGCGCACAATGGGTCTCTGGGCGTTACCCGTGGCCCAAATCAACATACCGTAAGGGATCTCAGACATCAGCGAAGAACCGTCGGCTTCCTTGTGCTCGGCGTAGACCTTCTTGTCGTCAACCTTCTTAATCATGGTGTTCGTTTTCAAGTCGATGTTGGTGGCCTGGAAAACTTGCTGCGTGTACTCAACCAACTTGCTGTTGAACATGTTCAAGACGTGAGGTTGGGCCTCGACCAAAGTAACCTTTAACTCGTTTGCAACCTCGGGCATCCATTGCTTGAGGTCCTGGTCAATGTAATCCTGGAGCTCGCCGGCAACTTCCACACCGGTGGGTCCACCGCCACATACAACAATCGATAACAATCTCTTTCTCTCTGGGTCGTTCTTAGGGAGAATGTTGGCGGCCTCGATGATGTCCATCAAGGAGCGTCTGATCTTCGTGCTGTCACTAACTTCTTTCAAGAACGTAGAGTGCTCAGCAACACCCGGAATGCCAAAAGTGGAGGGCTGGGCGCCCACACCAACCACCAAGTAGTCGTAGTTCAAAGAAGTGACGATCTCCTCGGAAAACGTCGATTTACTCGAGCTCGTGTCAGTGCCGGAATGGCCCGAGTGGACCGTTGTCAGCTGCTTGATCGTGAGCTTGTTGTTCACAGGGTCAATGTTAGTACACTCGGCCTCCAAGTAAATGACCTCGCCAGCACATCTTCTGGTGATGGAGCGCACGGGCTCGATGATGGAGCGCAATTCGACGGTTCCCGTGGGCACAGAGGGCAACAACGGCGTGAAAAGGAAGTAGTTACGGGGCGACACCACCACCACGTTGTACAAGGAGGTGTCCAAGTTTTTCAAGAGCGGGATCGAGCCCCAGCCGGAGCCCAAGATCACCAACGTCTTCTTTTTGCGCCCGTCCTCGAATGTGGCGGTTTGAGGCGCCTGCTGGGCGGGGAACAGCTCTTTGTACACCTTGAAACCCACGTATCCTGCAGCGGCCACCGTCGACAAGGCGGTGGTGGTAGCAACAATTCTCAAAGTACGCCTGAAGGCACCAGCAGTGGGTTTGGATCCGCCATTAGGGGCACTCGTGGCAAACGCTCTGGTGGAGGCTGCAAAAAGACGAGAAGCCTGGGACCGGAACATGGCTGTCTAGAGTCTGGAGGGTGTTCCGAGCTGAGACAGATACGAGAGTCCGAGAGAAGGAATAAGAATAGTCCAAGAAATTTAAGATTTCCCGAGAATGAGAATTGGAAAAAAAAACAAACAAGGAAAAAATGAAAAAAGAAGAAGGAAGGAAAGGGCAGAAGAGGATAGAGGCAGGAGGAGGCGTATAAAAAGCCTTTATTGTTTGCGAGGTTCTCAACGGGTCGGTCGGTAGCTTGCGTAAAATTTAGGGCGCGCTAGCCGAAATTTTTTCATTTTTTTTTTTTACTTTTTTTTTTTTTTTTTTTTTTTCAATTTCTCATTTTCTCATTTTCTCATTTTCTCATTTTCTCATTTTCTCATTTTTTTATTTTCATTTTAATCAAATATTTTCCTGATATTGCATCTGGATCTTCAACTCTCTCGCCTTTCCCCGATTTCCGAAGCATTTCAGTACTTTGCCGATGCTCTCTGAGGAATTACGTATCAGCTCCAAATCATCTTTTTACACTCTGACGCAGCCATTGAAACTTTTTGCTATCTCAAAGAAGAAATTCTTTTCTGATTTTATTTTTTTTTCCTTCTGCCTCACCATTGCTTTCTCTAGTCGTTTATTGCTTGCGGAAATGTGCGGTAGCTTTTTGCTCTTTGTCGCTTGCTGACTTTATTTGTCCTGTCCTTCTATACTGCACAGTGGCCAGAGGCGTTTTTAAAAAAAATCTTGGTTTAACTCAAATTACTCGGATCTCCTTGGTCTTAGGCGGCTTGGAATTTTCTACTATTCATTTCTCTGTTTATTTCTCTGTTTATTTCTCTGTTTATTTCTCTGTTCATTTCTCTGTTCATTTCTCTGTTCATTTCTCTGTTCGTTTCTCTGTTGTTCTCCCTGCTTCTTCTCATAAATGTTTCTTTGTTCCGGCTTTGAGCCGGCCGGAGCTTATCTTACCGAGCCGCGCCGCAAGCGTAGATTCGGTGGTGTCTCGGATGGCCAGGCCCTATTCCTATTGGCTCGCCAGGTTTCACGCATCGCAGCCAGGCCGACCCAGGGCCAAAGCCGGATCCGGCGACTGGCGCCCGGGCCAGGCGAGACAAGTAGTTGGAAAAGTTGTCAGTTAATTCAATTTAATTTGATTTCAAAAAAAAGCAGTCGAAATAAATTAATTTCGAGAGATCGAAAAGATAAATGCGATATGAGTATAACAAGAAAGATTGGGAAATAGAAAGAATACGGTGGAAGGGTCTTCATTGACCCCGCAGGTGACAGTTTGCTTGACGGCGAAGAAACTTGCAGAGTGAGATGTCAGGATCAGTATGGTGTTCTAAAAAAGCATAAAAACATAATAGCAAAACAAGGCATAATTTGCAAATTGAAACGACGCTCTTAATAAGCCTTCCGGGGTCTTGCTTGGTCACTTCAAGTGGTGAAAAATGGATTCATCATTTACACAGCAAGGGTGTAGATGTCAAGGCCTAATTCCGCTGATTTGATTTTCCTCGATCTCATAAAATAGTTTTTTTTCCTAGAGTGATCTCCCCTTCGTCTTCGTTTTGCATTACTCTAACTCATCCTCGTCCTTTCGTTTTGGTAATTTTTTTTTTCTTTGCTTTACTATGCTTCAAATACTCTCTGTTTTTTCCCTTCTGGCTGACGATTGTTTCCTTGATTGATCTCAGAGGCATCGGCCTGACACAGACCCGCAAACTCGCAGATATTCTTGCTTTTGTGCCGGCGCCCCGATCTGATCTACCCTGACTCAATTGAAAGAAGATCTAGGCAGCAAGTTTCTAAGCCTTAGTAGTTCTCGCTGGATTTTGAGAGGCCAGAAAATAGCTACACACGTTTGGATATTTTGATCATCATTTTACGACTAATGCGACAAGCGCTTTTTTGAATGCTATCAAGAGTGTAGTGAGACTTCGTTGCTGGTACTCCACCAATTTTGATGGCCTTGTGGTCAGCTATATCAAACGGGATATTTGAGAGCCCTGACTTTCTCTTCTTTTTGAATTTTTCTTGATTTTACCTCAAAGCTGTGGGCAATGGTGCAGGCTAAAATCAATCCAGCGCAATCTGCAGATTGTTTTATTAGCGAAAATTGTTTTCAACAACCAAAATAAAAAAGTAAACTCGTACCAGAGCTCGAGCTTTTTCAACACCTCCGAAGGCACTCTTTTTCTGTTTTCGGATACTTCACGATGATGCCGGCCCCTTTGAATTGAGACCTGACAAAACAGCCACAAGCATATTGAATATATGACAGAATCCATGCCTCGACGATGCCATCGTTGAACCGAAGCCATGGTCGTCAACCCGAGTGTTCTAAAACATTTCCCGCTTTTTGTCCCTTGAGGCTCAGTACAAGAAAGCAGGTCCAGGATACAAGAAAGCTGCTCGCAGCCTTTCCGAATCCGGTTAAATCCGGTTATGCCATACTCTACATAGTGAGGCAAATTCATTTTTCTCTGTGGGCAATCTCGTCCCATCTGCATGAATCACCAAGTACCTTCTGAAGTGCAAGGAAATCAGAACCAAACATTACCCAATTCAGATGCCCCATTCTAAATCCACTCGATTTCATACTTGTGCCCAGATCCCACAATATCGCTAACAGTTCAAATAAAACCACTTACACGGTCCTCATCCCAACGATGGAGCTTTTCTTTGCGAGAATGGTAGAGCTTTCTCGATTCCTTGAATTCAAGTAGAAACTGAGTCATGTCGCCCCCATTTTTCTTGTACGAAGATATGAGGTCTTTCAGTTGCTCATCGCTCGAAACAACAAGTTTCCTATACTTTGCCTTGAGGAAATCCAGCCCATAATTCATACTTAGAAGCTGGTACTGTAGCGTCTCTAGGGAAAGAAACTCCTTATGAAGCTGGTCCAATTGCCGTACTTTTTCTTCAATGATAGCCGAGTTATTCTCGTACTCTTCGAGAAGCAGAATTATGGAATTGATTGTGCGTATTGTCTCCTTCACAGCTTTTTTTAGCTGCTCTTCTACATTCTGATACAGTTCGAGGCTTTTCGTATAGCCTTTGATAAGCTCATACAGCGACGCAAACTCTTCTTTGAATTGCGGAGGTAGATTTTGCAAGCTTTGGTCTAAAGGAAAAGGTTTGAGAGTCTCGATTGTGAGGGGCTGGATATTGATGTTCATTGGCTGGAGGAGAATGTGGAGAAATGTTCAAGTTCAATTGAGCCTCCAATTTCTCATGTGGTTCGCGGATCATACAGGACAGAGTTAATTCTAGCAGCTTTGGGGAATCAATACAATTAACATTTATGAATGATACAAGATATAGTTGGCCTGTTTCATCAAGATCAAGACTCCTTGAAAAATTTCAATTGTATTGTTCGTGATGAACACAAGCGTGCGACTTTCATGAGTTACGACGTGAGTGGCTCCATAAGTAAAGACGATTGTCTTCCGTGCTCACCATCTTTATAGGCATGTTAAACAAGATGACTAAACAGCCTCCCACTTCCGATCATACGGTCGTCGATATGGCCGATGAGTTTTGAAACTCATTTGTCAAGCGCGAGAGCCCTTTTTCGAAGCGCCTCTTGATTCTTGGCCCGTTTTTTCTCTTCGCTTTTCTCCATCCGCTCATTGGACCACGCACGAAGCCTCTCACCATATTTGTAGCAAAAGAACGGAAACGGTATACCCAACACAATCGCAAGAATACCACACATCGTGTTGCCCCAGCCATATCCCATCTTGTCATACATCATATGCGCAAACAACGGGAACAGAAACCCCAAAAGAAAGCGGAAGATCGAGGCCGCTGCAATTGATGACGCTGCAAATGAAGGATTCATGTCTATCAAATAAGCTTGGAGCGTCTGGAAAACACAAACTAGCCCGAATGCAAATATTCCGCTCCCCAAACAAGGCATCACCCAGTGAAGCTTATATTCAGCGGACCAGCCGTACCAGAACAAACCGATTGGCATAATCACCGCGCTCACAAAGAGACACGGAAGTCTAAACTCGGGTTTTGCCATACCGTGTTTTTCCACCAATCTGTCGTATACATACCCCAAAGCCATCGTCCATAAAATCACTCCAAGAACAAACCCAATCCCCAATGCCAAAAACATGAGACTAGCAGTGCTCTGTGAAAAGCCATATGACTTTTGGAAAACAGAAGGAAATGTCACAATCATCAAGTAGAGAAAGCCGTAGATGAATGCCATGAACGCACCTAACCCGAAAACAAGCGGGTTTGTACAAAGAAGTACCATTGGTCGCGTGACAGTCTCTTTGAGCTTACCCAAAGTGAGGCCGTCACCGGAAATCTCGTATATGGTATGCAAATTTTGATTACCGGTGGCTTTTCTCAAACGCTTCGCTTTCGAATGCAACAATGCAGGGGAGAATGTTTCAAGGAGAAGAATCGAGCCAATAATAGCAATCGCTCCGTTGATGATAGCGAGTGTTAAAAGAACCCATCTCCAACCTTTTGCCTCCACGATGTAGCCCCCGATGACCGGTGCGATTGCAGCACCTATGAAAGGAATCAAGAAGACGCCGGCTAGGCTGGTATTTCTGCTTTTGGCATCAAACATGTCGCTGACAACAGCAGGCGACACGTTCAAGGGAGTGGCGCTGAAAAGACCCGAGCAGAATCTCAAAATCAAAAGCTGCGTGATATTTTGCGAAAATGCGCATGCGAGGTTAAAGCAGAAAGTGATCCAACATGACCAATTTAATATTGCTCTTCTACCTAGCCTGTCGTTTTCGCTCAACGGCGCGATGACGAGGGGGCCAAAGACCCATGCTAATATATGAATTGAGGTAACGAGTGCTTGTATTGTGGGGGATGTGATGCCAAAATCTTTGGCCATATCCTTAGTCGCGGGAGACATGATAGAGGCGGAAATGGGCGACACAAACGTATGCAAAGATACAACGAGAATCATGTAAACCTTTTTTGCTAGTCGCCAATTTCTTGGGTTCTCTGGGCTGTCCAGTGCCCATGTGACAAGCTCAGGATCTATGCCCTTGAAGTCTTCTCCGTTGTCTTCCACTGCGAGTCTTTCCTGGTCGATGACGTAGTCTTCTTCATTGACAAGGCGAGATTCCGCCAACCGACTGAGAACCGTGGTTTTAGTGGCTAATCTCTCAAGGTCAAGATCTGAGCAATTCTCACTGAATTTGTTACTACAAAGGACATATCTTTGAATCTCTTCCGGGTCCTCGTTCACCTGTAATGCATCTGGGAGTCGTCTTATAGCAGTGCCACTTTCATTGTCAACGCACGGCTCCTCTTTTGCATTTACCGAGTATTTCTCATTTGTAGACAGGCTATCAAAGGTAGCCAGAGAATCCTTCGTGAGGGTGAAAGAAAGCTTTTCAGATGCCATGTCTGTTACGACAATTGTCTCTTTTTGTAGCTTATAGCAATTGTCCCTGTGCAAAGATAATGAGAAAAAAAGATGATTGTAAATCGAAAGCGGCCGTTACCTATGCCGAAACATGCTCTGCTCGAGATATCATATTTGCTATATATGATGTTCGTTTGCAGCAGTAGGGCCGCGCGGCATAGATCGTAAATCCCGGCTGCAAACTTTTCAGCCTGCAGTTTTTGGGCGGAATGTTCGCGTTTCGGCTAATAGCGGGAAATCGAGAGCAGACTGAGCGCGAGACCTTGCTTGCTTTGGAGCCTTCGACCTGCGCGGCTAACAACGCTGGCCTTTAAGCACCATTCGCATTTTTGGTAAGAGACTGTTCAATGAGATCAATGCTGCCCTCTGCCTCCAGCATGGACATTCCACAGCTAAGCGCAACCAATTTGCAGTATTTGTAGAGCTTGTCGGTAGGAGGGTACTCAGAGATTGCAATAGCAGGACGACTGCCTGATTTGTATGCATGGTCTGGGCGCTCTGATGGATGCTGTCCTGTCTCGGAAACGTCATTTGCATTTTCCCTATTCTCCTTGAAGTCATCTTTTTGGACAGCAGAAAGCGGGACCTTATAATCAAGCTTGTAGAGGTGATTTGAAAGTTTCCTGCGCCTCGAAATTTGGTTTTGCAACTTGATTGCCAAGTCCACTGTGTTCAATTCAACGGATTCTTCATTAGCCGCCATGTGGCGCTCAATTAGTTTTCTCAACTTGACACCAACGAGCTTTTCCCTAGCAAATTCAAAGCGTGCAAGAGCCTTTTCGAGCTTGTCTTCTGTACTTATTTTTTGGTAGGTCAGATCATTCATAAGTCTGCTGACCTCCTCCTGGATGACCTTGTCCCGCAGGTTATCCATGATCACAGATACCGCCTTTGCAGCAGATTGTGAGTCGTTTTCGGGCACGTCAAAGTCTTTCGCAATATCTTCGACTAGGTAATGGAGGTTGAATAGCTGCAACACGGCCTTTTGAGATTTGAACTTCTCCAAGCCGATGATTCGAGAAAATCGGTAAAGTGCTTCCAACTTTTCATCGTTTTGCTTGAGCTCCTTCTCCATTGAATATGACAATTCACTGAGTTTTTCAGTCACCAAATGGATGGTTTTATTGTGATGGCTCAAAGCCATGCGCGACTTTTGTAGCTGGCCTTCAAAGCTTTGAGTATGATTCATGGGATAAATTGATGCGGAAGAAATAGGACCGTTCTCGTTTGGCGACGCGCCACCATCAGTTTCGAGCCGCAAAAGGTAGTTATGTGAGGCTAAGTAGTCCTCAACGCTATAATTTACGTGATTTCGGAGAGACAAATCGATGAATCTGTGGAAGGAGATGAAGGTCCGGATGCACCTTTTCGACATGTTGTGTGCAACAATATGGAATGCAGTATTGCCGTTGTTGTCTTGGTGGTTAATGAATTTGAAGATCAACTCTTTTTTCTCCTCTAGGCTCCTGTCCTCGTTGCCGTGCAGGAGCTGGTAGTCTGGGAACCCAACTATCTTTGCAAAGATGATCTCGAAGTAGTAGTTGACAAACCTCTCTTTTCGGGCTTTGAAACCCGCATCGGGCTCGGCTTGTTGGGAATTGTCGTACTTCGAGAAGTCGCACGCCAAAGCAATATGATGTAATACTGTGCGGCCAAGCTTGTCAACCGCAAGAAATGAGTCAAAGAGCATGTCCAAAAGAACAGGGAAGTTGCTCATTTGGAAGCTGTTACGGAACTGGACCAAGAACATGAGTGGCGTCTCGCCATTGTAGTTTGTGACCCCACTATCGATATAGTCGGAAAATATCGATAGTAGAAATTCAATGATACCAACATTTGCCATTGAACACGCCCAGTGGAAGATAGTGTTGCCGTCCTCGTCAACAGGGCGGTTGATGCAGATGCCCAGGAGCGGCTGAGGTGGGTTGAGAATCGGCTCTGGAAGCTCCGTGGAGCCCGGTCTTGAGTTCCCACTAGCGCTCAGCGGTCCACTTTCTTCCATGAGAAATTCGAGGAGAGCATCAAAGTACTTGGCAGAAGCCGCGTCCTCGGCAGTAGTCTGCGGGTAGTTCCCGCGCTGAGAGCCTCCAGCATAGGCTCCACTTATACTACCGTTCAAACTTAACATCCTATTGGGTCTTTCGGGACTGCCATTGAGCGTCTGTGAGCCTCTAGTGTGAAAGCTCTGGGTCAGATTGAACGCGCGCGAGCCAAAGAGCTCTTTTCCAGACATGAACTCGTCTTCGTCGGAGCCACGCACGTGGAATGGGTCGTGCTTTTGTGTACTGCTCTGAGGCCTAGAATTTGTCTCGCTATCGCTGTGATCAGCCTCCAAATCCGCCTGGCGCACGTTCATGTTGCTTGCCATGATCAGCAAAGCGTCTTGCTCTGTGTCCTGGCGCAAAAGCGGCGGTAGTCTCGACCCAGAAAAAGACTGGTCTTGACGGACAGAAGAGAACGTCCCGAAGTTCGGCCCGGCGCCAGTTGGCGGCGCAATTGGCACAGTACGAGACTCAACCAAAATAGGGGGTTTCTCACGTGCAACTAGTGCCACGCGCTTGGGTTTGGCCTTGGAATTTGCGTGCGCTGGGTCATAAACATCCGGGACATCTGCCTCCAGCTTCATGCGCTTGGCGAGGCCCGGAGAACCGCCATTTTCGCCATTGGCATCACGCTTGTGTTTTTGCAGCTGCCCTTGCCGCCGAGCAATGTTCAGGGCGGACGCGTGGTTGTGTTTGGGAGCGGGAGGAGGCGTTTCCAGACGCCCTTCGACGTACACGAAGTCGAAGATAGGCTGAAGAATCGCATAGACGCCAAACGTGCGCGCGAGCTCGGCGCCGATTTCGAGGGGCACGTATGTGCCCTGGTACTTCCCGTATCCGCCTTGAACTTTGTCATGGATTCCTGTTTGAATGTCTTTTTCGAGGATCCGCGTCCTCCGGGCTTTTGGAAACTTTGCGATTTTTAAGATATGTGTCGCATTGATCCAGGAGTCCAGTTTGCGCCGCATGATAGGGCCCTCCGAGGTGACAAACTCGAACACAGGAACGTTTGAGTATGTTGCCGAGTATATTTGCAGCAGCGGCGAGCTCATGATATCTTCAAGCGGCGGAAGACAAAATTCTAGCTTGAATTAGTAATTTTCAAGCTTTTATTGATTGAAGAATAATATTTGCGAGTCCTGATATTGGTAGTGTGGGCCAGAGGGTGGGAACTTAACTCTGATACCAACGGCTAATATATGCCCGTTGAGAACGAGGGCTGATGCTGGAAGAGGAGAATGAAGGGGCACGTGACCGGGGGTATTGCCACTGGATTTGCAGCTACACCGCGTTCAAAAATGGGTTGGGACAAGCACAGACGTATTTGACCGTGAGTCGAAAGAAAACCCTGGAGGAATACGGGGCTATGTTTGACTAGTATAATGCCCGGTACGAGTTCATGATGTTTACTTGACGAGAAGCGGTGAATCACGTGACCGCGCGGTTGGGCGTGGGCGTGAATCTGGCGCAGATCGCAAGGGCGTCTTCTGGCGTGGATTGGGTGCGAAGGGCCAGGAGAGAAACAAAATGTTGGTAAGAAAATAAGGAACATTCAAGTGTCTCCGGCGAGAGAAATACCCCAAAATTTACTTGTATGTGAATTTGTCTTGAGGGCTACAAGAAATATGAAAATATCCTGCAGTCATTTTTTTTTCGCGTGAAGGAAGTGGATGCTGGGTAGTAACTGAAGCAAAAGACGCAACAGCTAGGCTTCAGCCGTCAGCTGTGAGAAGCTTCAATTGAAGTGCTTTCATGATTATTTGAGACATCAGAAAGCCAAGCCCAGAACTTGTCAAACTGGTATGGCCTGTCTCGATGGCTGTCATTTTTTTCTTATATTGTCTTGATCCATAATTCAAGCCTCTATATATCCAACATATCAAACTGAACCCACTCATTGCTTCCTCGTCATGTGATGTGCTCTGAGTTGGTTGGAGAATATAAGGCTTTACGCGAGGCAAACGTGCCTTTCAGTACTTTTGAGGAATACCCGAGCTTATATGCGCGTCTGAGCCATATGATCTAGCTAGTACAGAAAAAAAGTTTTAATGAATGGAGGCTAGTCTAGGCTCTCGAGTGTTCCAGGGCATAAGATGATCAGGTCATGTTTGTGCTCCCTAGTTTTCCGGGACATAACCAAGGTCTTCTATGAAATTCTTTCACATATGAAGCGCCTTTACATTTATGATGGATGCAGCTCAGCTGTTGGGTTCTACCTTGGCCCTTTAGACATTGGCATCATTGGCAACACTGGCTTCTAGACATGACCCGAGCGATGCTAATATCCCAGGCCCGCGCGCATTTCGAATGGTTTAGATTTTTTTGAAAACCCAGGTTTGGCGCCCACGGCCTATGTCTTTCGTTAGATTTGGAATTAAGCCTTGATGACTAAGACACAGAAGATATAAAATTCTCTGCAAGTTGCAGTAACGAAGCGATACACCATCGATAAATCAGAGAATATAAGCAACAAGCGATCGGGAAGTAACTTAGAAGGTTAATGTCGTCGAATTTTTCAACTTGTTACCATCAAAGGGACATATTAATTGGCGAATACTTTCTCACCATGCGATCTAGAAAGAACGAAGATACTTGCCCAGGTCTCAGCACTTCATTTTCGTTGCCATAAACTGTGCCGGAATCCAAGACTCGTACGAGTATACAGATTCCTTTCAAGATAGAAATGTCGTATGCTTCCAATATCCACATCTGCCTTTGAAAACAGGGAAAGAGAAATAAAATACCGAAGTTCACAATAGTTGTCCCTTTCTCTTCCATTTATCTGATGCTTTGAACTATGCGATTTGCCGTATGTGTCTTTCCAAGCTCGAGAGAGAGAGAGCGCTTCTTTTGGTCACGTCCACGCTAAAAAACAAGTCTCAGTCTCACACTTTCAAAACATCTTCTTACTCTCATCACCAAATGTTCATGTTTTTCTGCGCGCGTTGCAAGTATATTTTCTCCCACAGGTCACCTCTAGCACCCCACTACCTACCCAAAGATCACAGTGTAGAGTCTATATAGCACGGCTATAACCACCACGAGAATCGCCGAAAATACATAAAATATGTGCTTGGTGAAGGTCTGCATATACAGAGTCGTGGCGGGCGTGCCTGTGAGCGGAATGCTGACCACGTGCTCGGCAGCCTGGTAGCAGATATCTCTTCTGGCCACTATTTGGCAACTGCTCTCGGGCACCTCGCGCTTCAAGATTGCTTTGCCCAATAGTAGAGAGGTGTATTGCTGCAAGGGCGGGTTGACGGCGGCAAACACCATTTCGAGAAGCTTGGTTTCCCGCTCGAGCCCGCACGTGATGGTGTCGATTTTGGCCAACTGTTTCACGGCATTGGGCGTGAGTTCAAGCAACAGCAGGACGTTGTCGGCAAGTGTCGGGAGCCGGAAGAAGCTGATGGCGCCCGCAAGCAGCTTGCGGACCATCTGCGTGTGTGTTAGGAGACACGGCACAAGGAGTTTTTTCAAGTTGTCGAACGAGCCGAAAAAGACGCCTATGCAGCTGAGCGTTTTGTAAACCGGGGTGAAGATATCGGCGCAGGTCTGGAGCACCACGAGGGCCATTTTCTTGACCACGTACTCGTAGTGTTGGGACTCCCAGCCGACATTGGTCGCATGTATATTGGATCCAAACACCGAGTTGAGGTCTGTTTCCACCTGTGTGAGAAGCACACGGGACTTGGCTGCCATGGCCCGGATGTCGTCGTAGTTGGGGATTTTCTGGAGAAGCGTGCTGTAGATGGTCACAATATCCGTGTACAAATGTACGATTTTCTTTGTGGTGAGCAAATACTGATGTGCGGTCGAGTTCAAACACGCTTTGAAGATGTCTGGGTGGGCCTTGAGAAGCTGCTCCTCTTCTGGAGATAGCGTGGATCCCGTTAGAGAGATTGACCTGTCACCTATTAGATAAGTCATGCGAGTGTTTTGTAGTTGATTTGAGTTGGCAGCTCTACCTGTAGCTGTAATTGACGCTTTATTTGTCTCTGCTTTGTGGTCTATAGTAGATATATATGTGATGGTCTAAAGAGCTCCAATAACCGCCAACAACTCGGTGAAAAGGCGAAGTGACTTAGTTTTTAGTGGTAGGGCTAGAGCACACGAGTAGTTAGCCGGATATAAATGTTATTTTTTGCAGTGCTGCCCTAGTGTAAGTGTAGATGAGCGTGAGATGAATGATTCCAGTCGGGCGAGTGGCTCGGTTTTTCCGTTACAATGATGACAGAGATGAGATGCAGCGTGAGATAGCGGCCTGCAGACAGCGCGGCCACTAGTGCGCCATACACGCCATAGAAACTGAGTAGAAGATGGAAAAAAGATGGAAAAAAGAGGAAAAAAGAGGAAAAAAGAGGTAGAGAGGAAAAAAAGAGGAAAAGAAGAGGAAAAAAAGAGGTAGAGAGGAAAAAAAGAGGTAGAGAGGCCAAAAAGAGGAAAAGAGAAGCAAAAAAGTGGCAAAAAAACTGGAATAAAGCCGAAGTGATCCCATTAGTTTAGTCCTTCTAAATCTAGGTCGTGAGTCGCGACCATGAAATTCGAACAAGGTTTCTTTCTTACTATGGTAAACTATTGACCTGTTGGCTTTATATTTGTCATGGTCACGTGACCCGTCGCCCCGCATGCGCAACTCTCGCGCAACTCTCGCACTATATACCTGGCGTACATGCAATGCGTCAGTGCCTCGCCATAATTAAAACAAAAAGGCAGTGCAAAATGGGGTTTCTCGGCTTATTTGGCCTGAAGCTGTTCCATCCCGAACAGTTTGAGCAGCAGCTCACGGCTCTTACCCAGGGTATCTCTCTGAACAGAGAGCAACTCGCAGCGTTATCGAGAAAACAACGCCTGTGGACGCGCAAACTCACTTTGTATTGTGTCGTGTTGTATATTTCGTATGTGGCCGTGCGCTACAAGGCGGCGTTTGACCACGCCGGGGTCTTGGGGCTTGGCAGACTGAGGCTCTCTGTATTTGTATCAGGGCAGCTGTCCCGAGAATTGGGCGCCATTGTCGTGTTGCCTGTGCTTATAGCTGCTATAGTTTACGTTGTCAACGCGTTGTTTGCTATCTTAATTCGAAGCAAGAACCAGAAATTGGCGTCGCTTTTGAAGAAACACAAAGCCAAGCTCGACGAGTTGAAGCAGGTGACGAACTTCAGCAGGACAAACCAGATCTTGGAAAAGTTCGATACGAAGCAGGCACTGGATGTCTCGTTCAAGGCCGAGGCCACTGAAAAGGGTGGAAACGGCAAGAATAACAAGAACTCGAGGAAATCAGCGGCTAAGCAAGGAATTTCTGGATCTCAAGCAACTGGGTCTCAGACAACGGGGCCTAGGAATACACCCAAGCTTCCGCCCACTGTGAACATTCCCGGGCGGTCAAATGAGTCTTTTTCAGTGAGCAAAAACCAGGTTCCGGTTGGCCGGAGTAGGGCTCCTCGAGCCTCTGTTTCTGCGGCGGGCCCGTCCAAAATCACATTACAAGACCGGATCCTCGACTTCATCATTGGCTCGGACCACAACGAAAACGTCGAAAACCGGTACGCTTTGATCTGTGCCAATTGCTATACACACAACGGGTTGGCGCCTCCAGGCTGCAAAAACCCCGTGAGCGTGACCTACGTTTGTCGCCATTGCGGGTTCATCAATGGAAATTTGGATGCTTTGCATGGGAGACTGGGAGGTGTGTCCCCTACAGAGTCAGTCTCGAAGGTGGACAATATTGAGAGTGTACCTCGCAATGTGTCTGGAAATGTGTCTGGAAATGTGTCTGAAAATGCGTCTGAAAATGCGTCTGAAAATGCGTCTGAGAATGTGTCTGAAAATGCGTCTGAAAATTTGCCTGGCAATAAACTTGACAATGAATCTGAATAAGGCTTTGGTGGCGTTTCCGAGACTTTATCGGATGTGCCAAAGAAGCTACTGAATGAAAGTCTTGGCAAAGCGGGTATGAAGGATTGAGGAGGCTAAGAGATGGGTTGAGACTGATGAACCGAGCTGAAGAAAAATTCAGAGGTTGGGAAAAAGGAAGAGGAAAAAAAAATGTAATTATTAATAAAAGGTATTAGGATAACTATAGACGTAGCCTATGATATTAACAGGGAAAGAGGTACCTGAGGTTCAATAATGAACGAAAGAGACGAGGGCGTGGTTGCGAGCCCATACATTTTAGAACATAGTCCCTGCTTTCAAATCCACACCCAAAGGTTTCACTGTCATGGATGGGGAAAGAATAGTTCCAAAATATGAATGTGAGGATCTGCAAGGAATTGATTGATAGGTGAGAAAGAGGCTCATGTATACAGCCACTCTTTATGTTGCGGGAGCGTGGTTGTATAAAAAGGCAATTACGAGAGGACTCAATTTGACAATATTTTCTGGATTACTACAGTTTTCTGGGCTCTTTTGCCAATTGTCAATGGAGCTTGGGCTTTCCAAAATTCTCCTTCCAATGTCGTCTACACCACTATAACCCCAAGAATAATCCAGAATGGGGTCTTCGAAAAACCGCCTGCATGTAGCACTGAGCTTTACAGACCGATAGGGGAGCAGATTCAATGTAATTCATGATGCAAGAAACGTTTGCATACCAGTGTGTTCTACTAGAGTTTCTTTAGTTGTTCTACTCGTATATTGTACGAGTGTCCTCTACCAGTGAACTCCGCCCATAATCTAAACAAAGGCCAATGACTATCAATAGGAACTTATGCAAGTATCATGTTGCATCGATAGGACTATACTGATTGAGAGGGAGAGCAGCAGAACTGTAGGCTATCGGGAGTGTATTAGACGAACGTCACTCGGGAGCAGTCTAGTCGTACCAATCGAGTGTCAGTACCATTGTAAATTGACAATTGAAACGTTCTTAGGTCATCCAACCTTCGGCTCTTGAATATCTCCCAAATAAAAAAAGAAAGAAAATAAAACACTCCAATGGACACCCCTTCCAATATTCTACTCGTTCTCGCTCTAAGCTAATCATGGCATTATATATACACATCGCTAGCATCTACGCTCGGCTTATAGACCTACGCCCAAGAACAATCTAGGACAACTCCATGATAGCATTGACCATATCGCCCTTGTTTCTTCTCAACGCAGAGACAGCCTTGGCTCTGGAGACTTGGGTCTGCTCAACAATAATTGAGATATCGTTAGCGTCCAAGCCCGTCTCGTCCACGTCGCCCTCGTCCTCCTCAACCTCCTCGACCTTGTTGGCGTTTAGGGAGGCCTTTTCGAGGTCGGCTGTGATCGACTCAGGGCTCTTGTCGGCGGCAGCAGAAGCGTCTTCAGAGGAAGAAGCCTGGGCAGCGGCGGCTTGGGCGGCCTGGGCCTCGGCCAATCTCTGGTTCATGTCGTCGACCTTCGCCTCACCAAACACAACGTAGGTGCCGGCAGGGGACTTGTAGACGGCTGGCAGGTCGATGGCGTAGATCAAGTTTCCTCTTTGCTTGAAGGTGACTCTAGAAATGCCCTTGACCTGCTTCAAGTTCAACTTCTTGATGGCGTCTCTGGCCTTTTTTTCGTTCTTCGAGATGATGTTGACCTCGGCGCCTTGGGGGATCTCTTCGATGGACATGTTTAGGGTGTGGAGTTGGGGGTGGGTATGCTTATAGTAGTTACTATGGGGTTTCGAGGGAATCGTCGAGACTAGTGAAAAAAAAAGGCCGGCTGTTTCTCGCCGCGCGCCTGTCTGCAGGACTTTCGCTCACCTGACTCGGAGGTTCGGGTTTCCGGAGCTGGGAATAGCAAGATTTGAGATCGTGGCTCCAGGTTGTGTGACGGGGTATGAAGTTTTTTCGATGCTGTTAAAAAAAAATCCAAAGCAGTTTTCCAAGTGTCATGAAACTAAAACACCGGTTTTTTTTTTTGTGGGTCCGATTTTTATATGGATCCGCCTTTTCCAGACGTGGAAATGTGTGCGCTTCTTGATACAAGTATAAGAGTTTTAGCCGACTCGTTGAGCTGATGAATACGTGCGAAACTGCAACTCAGTTTTGTTGGCGATTTGCCGAATCAGTATAATATGCACCAGACTCTTACTATGCCAGACTCTTACTATGCCAGACTCTTACTATGCCAGACTCTTACTACTCCAGCGTTACTATGCCAGATTTTTACTATAGATTACTGGACATTTTTCATAAGTTTTTGAGCCCGGGGTGAAAGATGTGAAGCAAGATTCTTATGAGATGTACACGACCACGAGTCTGGACTTCTCACTTCATCCTTAGTATGTACCTTGTTTAGGTATGCTTTCCTCTTTAAGAGTGATGCATAACTAATCGTCTAATTGAACAATGTAATTGTTTGAAAGGTAAGTCGTGGATAACAATTTTCATATAGTAAAAAGAGTACAAATATCCCCCTGGAATATTTGTTGAGTAATAAGTGAAGAATCAGTAAAGATACTTTGACATCCGAGGTTTATATCGAAGATATGGCACCTAGAGTAAACCCAAAACAGACCCTCTAGCAGAGCCTGCTGCGGAACCTGCTGTTGATCAATTTGAACAATTCCATATGTTTGGCTTCCAGCTGAAGTCTTATGATGACACAGATGCACAGGTCTTTCAGTTTAATGCTGCGTCAGTTGAATTCAAAGAAAGTGCTCTCTGTTCATGAGTCCGCGACGTCCTTTTATATAATGTTTCCTAAAAAAAAAAAAAAATACTTACGACTTTCGTTCTCGTTTTCACAGAAAGAAATCATTTTGTTTACCTCGACATGTATTCAACGATTATTAGAATGTTTCGAAACTTTTCATTGATTGTATATATTTCTCTGCTATTTTCCCCAAAGAGGCTTTGTGGGTCAGGTTCATCACCAAGGGACCAAGGCACGTGATCCTTAAATCAATTTTATATTGAGGTGTTTCACAATAGCGCGGTCAATTTTTTACAACAAAAAACATTAGAATTTCGTGTTCTACGGGTATTGCGAGGAGGAAATCTAGGCGGCTCAAGACTAACGCACGAGCTCAAAAATTAATTGTGAGTAGCTGAATACTGAAGGTGATGTGTATTGCCTCCTTTGGAATCCCAGTCCACGAGTGTTGGAGCTAACGTGAGCCCTTTTTCATCTCATAGCTTTGTTCAGAAATTTATAAAGTATAAGAGATCCTTTCGATCGCCAGCATTAGCATAAAGCCGTTAAGTGAGATCGAAGCTGATTGTTTCTTTAGACAAGCTTCATGAGGACTATTGGAACTGCTACTAGCCAGAATGATTTGTACTCATCTTTACACATAGTCTAATCAGAAAATAGCCCGGTTTTATTTTTTCTGCGCTGCTCTTTTCTGTGCTTTTTTTTTCTGTGCTTCTCTTTTCTGAGAGAGACTACACCATCACAAAGAATCGGGGTCACTTACAGAGATAGGCTACCAAGGTGTGGGCAATCTTTCGTGCGCAAAAACATAAAGTTGTCGATGGTGAGCGTAAGATGAATTACGTCACGGAGCATCTGGAGCAAACAAATCTCATTTACCGGTAAGAACGCAGCCTGTCTTGTAAGATAGCAACCCTTTGATTTGAAACGAGTCTATACAAACGACAGTGTAATTGGCAGAGTAATCGGCAGAGTCGGAGAGCATGAAGTAGTCAGACTCAAGCACTGTGGAATTATCTCAAATACATACAATCATAGAATCATATTCCAAAACACTGATTTGGAAATATCGAAGCAGAGATTTTCAATCATATTCCAGAACATTGATTTGAGAAGATCGAAGCAGACATTTTCAACCGCTTTGGTTTAGGAAAGCTACCTTTATGTCTTTCTTTCTGCGTTGAAATGACTTATGCGAAGCGGTGGCGATATTTTGCTGAGTTTCAAAAAATAATCTCCGAAATATGAATGAAATTCCTCGCGAACCGGTCATAAGATCCTCAGAGGGTATTTTCATACACTTTGACCAACGGAGTAGACGTCTTAATTGTTAGCATAACTGAAACGCTCGTCATTTATACCAGAATAACTCCTGATCATGTGAGCTTTTTTGGTAATTCACGCAATTCAGTAAGGTTATCGCTACACTGATTTAACTCATCCTTCAAGGACACTCCTTATTTTATTGACCCCCTATACTTTGCGGACTGCAACCAGCTGGACTTCCATGTTAGCTTCTAAGCTATGATATCCGCGGAGCCAGCACGAAAAGAAGTTAAGTGAAAGGATTTACTAGTCTGTCAAAATTAACAGTATCGGAAAAAAAGTATTCAAAAATCGAAGGGTCATAACAATGGGCCGTGAAGACAAGTATATTTCCACGTCTCTAACAAGTAGCAGAAGCGATAATTCTCGGAATTTCCCTAGAGTTGAGTTGGATTGTGAATGTTAGAATTTTTCTTTTGCGGACGTCCCAAATAAAGTCACTTGGTATTTAAAACTTTTTGGTGATCTACAGGCTTGAGTCAATTTAGCTTAATTTTCTCTTCAGCAGTTCCTGTGAGATTGTTCAACCCGACGAAGCAAAACTTATCAATGGAAAGTAGATCATTGGTAGCATCTACGTAAATGCATAGCTTTTTTTTTTTTCTTTCTCTCTATTCAAATTCTTGTTATTATTATTATTTTTTTTTTATGGCGTCGAAACATCAAGTCCCGCCAAGATCTTCATAGGTGTAGGCTACAAAAGAAGTTTTTGATCTCGATTGTCTCGTTTCTTGGGACATACTTTTATTCAGATCATGTCTTTACATCCGTGCTTTAGAATGAAAGATCCCATTGAAGAACTCTTCTTCATGACAATATTTGTTTGCTTTCCGAAAAAACATCGGGACAAAAGTCAATCATGGAAAATCCTGTTGTGGCCTTCTATGAACCATGTCTCATAAACCTCTTTCTGAACTTTCTCTTACTCTCTTTCGCCAAGCAAGTATGAGAAAAATTAGCCCACCATTTCTCAAAACCTTAAAACTCTTATGTTTAGGACTATGGTTATCAACTCGAGCTTACAGTGGCTGGGGAGCAAATAGTTTCAGTTGAAGGTTTCATTTTTTCTTTGTAATTGATTGGGGCAGCTTGGGAGATCAAAATTGTTGACCGAGCTTGCCACTTTAAGTCCGCTTCCTTGTTTGTATCTGTAATATCTCTCACTCAGAATCAGGCAAGACAGATAACTGTATATCATAAAGAGTTAACTAAGTAGAAAGACTATACGAATGAACAAGAAAACGGTGCAGCGATGAGCAAAGAAATGAGCAAAAAAGAGTGAAAAATTGAACAAAAGACTAAAAAAAGATAATAAACGAAGAAACCGAATGAAACAATGAACGAAAGAATCATTAAAACATTGAAAAATGCCGCTTCACAAAATCATATAGACCCCGTTCCAAGCCAAGCAATCAAAGAGCCAAAAACTTAATACCAGCACCTTCAACCACCACATGGCTAGATTTCTGAAGTCCAGAAGAACTCGCCACATTCTTTGACCATGACGTTATTTCCATCGCAGGCTTTCCTGGCAATCTCAATACCTCTTTTCAAGTAGGCGCCAACTCCATGTAAGAGATCTCTCACATTTTTCGTGGCTTCCCGGTTTTGAACCAGATAAGATATTTCTTCATAAGCCATCTTCACCCGAGCAAGTCGAGCAAATTCGATCTTGCCCCCTTCAAAGACAGCCCTCAACTCAGATTTCAATCTATAAAGCATCTCGCCGACATCTCTCATATTCGCTTCGTGGTGGTTCACCACATTGTCGTCCTGAAGAAGTCTTTGACACTCGTACTTGTCCTGATCACCAACACGGCAATTATCTCTTGCGGCGTTCTCGATTTGCAAGATCATGTCAAAAAGACTCCTTGTGATTCCGAGAAGCGTGCCCTTCTTATCAACTTTCTCGGCTCTGGCACTCAACTTGTCTGCTAGTTCCTTCACCACAATGAAACCTTCGATATCCACGTGACCGTTGTTTATGACAGAAAGTGCACGAGTCTGCAAATTGACGAGCTCCTGGTAAATGTTGTGGACTTCATTATCCAATTGAGTCTCATGCAAAAAGGTAGAGCGACCAGCGTGATTCTCAAGGCTTGAACTAGTAGAACGAGGGCCTTTAACAATCATTGCTTCTACTCCGGCCATCAAGGCCAAGAGATGGGTGAGTTTCATGATAATGGGAGTTGTATCCTGAGGTTGATGAGACAACAAAAGGAGAGTAACTGGAAGTGGGCCCGTTTTTATAGTCACTATAAAACAATCGTAAAATAAAGAGGGACTTGTTTATAATAGACATTCTGAGACAATGCATATTGGAGAAGAGAATGCAGAAGCGGGCAATTATTATTTATTTCTATGTTCTTGGCCCCGGGTCTTGGCGGTTTGGTAAGCTGTAGGGGTATAACGCTTGGCGGAATTAAGAAAAAATTTAACTTGAGCTTCAGTCTGATTTGCACAATCGAAAGAGCAGTGAAAAAAGTTCAGCAAATCAAAAGATAAGGAGCTCCGCAAGGGTGTAAATCAGGCGTTAGAGGAATTTGAACTATAGTAGCACCTTTCTTGGAGAAGAAGATGAGAACGAGTAACCTTAATCCCAGACGGATTGGCAAAAGATATACATAAACAAGGACCGGCTGATTTGTCTATTCAGTTGATCTCAACCAGCCAGCATCAATCTGCCCGTCTAGCATTTTTTAGTGAGTAATTTCGAAGTCTGAGAAATATCCTGAAATGGCAATAAGTGCCGATCCTTGTCGATTAAGTTGTCAGAAATCAACATGGGACATCAACAAAGGGTATTTTAGAATGATTCCATCAAGCCGTACATGATAGTCAAATTATGTTAAAAACACGTTTAAAATCATAGTGTCCATAAAGTTTTTCCATCAAAGCATAAGTAGCAACTTCCAAGTGCTTTCTAACTTGGGCTGTTTTAAGTCGTGTGTCGCTTGTTCTCATCTTCATGGCGTTTTGACGAGAACAGACAATAGTTTTGGAAGTGCTTTCTAGGAAGTTCGTACAAACATTAGGGTTTGAATCCTGACATCTTTCGGTAAACAAAAAATTAGTATTTCTTTCAAGTTTGCGAAGAGAATGCACTGTCTAGTTGTATAATTCTTTCTTTTGTTTAGATGTAACGCAAATTTAATACATGTGAAGAAATCTACCCCGGGTCTTCACATTCTAGGAAGACTCTTAAAGACTTTTGAAACGACTTTTTGCCAGATTAATCGAGATCTCAATCTATTGTTGAACATGTTTGCGAGACAAAGATTGTTCTATTGAGGCACTTGAGTGAGTCGCTTATAAAGAGAAAGACTCATCTGATCCAATTGCAGAAATTCTCGAGGAGACTTTTGTCTTGAGTGATATTTTGAATTATAGAAGGTATCGGATCCAAGCTCCGTTTATCTGTATATTTTGAGCATAATTCGTGAAATTACGTTCTGGATTACACGTAAAGATTCAATGAGGCAACAACCAGCCAAATTCTGCCAGATTTATTCGGGATTATGCGAACGGAATCAAAGACGAAGAATCGTCATTAGCAATATTTAAGTCTAAAGCCATATGATCTTAGCGAAGCATTACAGCTTTGCTGAGTTTCTTGTGTATGTTTTGTACAGTTGTACTAATCATCTCTTCAACTCGTTGCGTTTTATCCATATATTTATGTTTTTTGGTCTGAGCTCCCGAACTTTTAATGTCTTGTTGCTAAAAGCACAAATACCGGAATCAGGACCTCTCTTCGAGTCACAAATTCAACCGAACCCTTTTCTTTACTTAGCTGTAATTGGAATAAAGTCCGAAAGAATTTTCGATATCTTGTGTAAAAACATAAATCCTAAGAAACTAAGAGGCTTTAGTTCACGCAAAAAAGATCTTAATCAGTTATTTTCTTTGTGTGATAAAATAAATACAAGCAACACAATATGGAAAGGCTACGAGAGTAGAAAAGACAAACATCGAAACAACTTGATCTTGAGCAACTTCGGCAGTTGAAAGAATGTAGAGAAGACATTTCTTTTTAACTAAGTTGAATCCTAAAACAGCATGGAAACTCACACACTCGAATAGGAGTTTTTTCAGTTGTATTGTTTGATTTTCTTTCGATGCATGCTATTGTTTGTGAGCTATCAAGGATAAGTCGAACGTCGTCTAAAAGGTGGTCATGCACCTTCGTATCAAGCAGGGACTCAGAAAAATCATCATGTTTTGGGTATATGATTTTGGGTATATATTAATCAATTAAAGATAATTATCTAATAAGGTGACCAATCTTGAGCGCCATCCGTTTCACTTCAAAAACTATCTCAGGGACGAAAAGTCAAACGTATGATGCAAAAAGTACACACAAGCTTGTGCTGAGAAAGTATTGAACGAAAAAAATACAAAAACAAAAACTAGTCACCTTCGATTACTTTATCAGGAGAAAAGACGTGAGTTTAATTTGGTACTACCTCTGCAATGGCCCCATATACATTTTGAACAAAAAAAAATCCAGCTTACTATAGCAGTCCAACTATGGGCCACCTAAGATGGACATAAGTTTAAGTGACTCGAAGATTTTCTGAGTTGAAAGACCCGAAATCATTGACTCCCGAAGACTAAGCTTTTTGGTTGAAAACTCGAAGAAGACTGAGAGCGAACAAAATATAAGTATTCTGACCCGAGCTTACTCCCGCTAGGTTTTCTAAAATGTTTGCTTCCACACATTTCTAATTTGTCTTGACATGCGCTTCATTTTCTCCATTTTCTCCATTTCTTCGGCCAAAACCAGAAGTCTGCAGAGTATAATTGTTCGGGAGAAATACCATGAATCTTAATTCCGATAATGAAAGTCAAAGTCAGAAAACAAACAAAAAAATACATATAGAAAATAAAAGAAACTGGAAAAAACAAAAAAAGATTTGAAAACAGCCACACACAGAACCGCCGACTTTAACGAAGAAACGAGTTTGCATATTATGCGGTTTGTCGCTTTTGGCACAGCTTGTGACAATATTCACCTTCCACTGACGAATATGCTAGGTATCTGGGTTGTCTACCCATAGATCTCCCATATATCTCGATTGTTCAGAATATCTTGCAATTTCAAAAAAAATTCCATGACTCTGTATCCAATCTTGAAAATCAATATTAGCTAATTTGCAGCAATCTATATATCAACGAAACAAACGTACATAGCCGTTTGACGCCCGCTTTAAGCAGGCGTTTCGAGAGTAAGCGTTCTCTAAATGACCCAAGCGAAGAGAAGAATCATTCAAGTCACCCAGACTATCAGTTTTCTGTCTCTCATAAATTGGCTTCTCCGGCTTTGAGTAGCTCCTGAAGCTCGGGGACATTTCCACATAAATTATAAAGATCCCGTCCCAAATTGCAAGAAAACTAGGAACCAGCGTCGGCTTTCTCCGCTGCCTTCTCGTAAAAAATAAGTAGACTGGCCATACAAGCTGACTATCTTTTGAAGTCTTACAGGTATAGACCTCATTGAAGACCCTCTGGAAGTCCTGACGAACTTGAAGGTACAGCGCAATTTCGATTGTCTTGTCTGGTGATTTTGTTTGAGCCAAAGCCATACGCATACAATAAAGTCCACGAATTTTTGCAAGTCTTTTAGTGGCTGAAGCGGCTGGATCCCAAGTTTCTGGTAGCCTCAGTGAGCTACTAGGGCTTTACTTTGATCTGTCGACACTGATGTCCATGGCCTGGCGTCCCGTCAAATTTGGTGGCGGTAGTCTCATCTGCTTGTGCCGAAGTTTCATTGAAATAATCAACAATATTACTGTAAAGCCCAGAAATAGAATTTGCAGGTATTACCTCGAAGGCCTGGAGCTGGAACTTGACGATGGTTTCTTTGTGTTTGAGCCAGTGTTGGCAAATGGCGCGAATTCATTTAATTAGTTATTCAAGTCCGCAAATCATATTTGTTTTCTGCGACTTTGTTAGTCATTCAGAACCAATTTCTCGGCAATCAGATCGTTTCTAAATAAAAAATTGAATAATTTAATTTGATTTTGCCGATACTCAAATATAACTTTTGCCAACAATCAAATAAATGAATTCTCAAATAATGTTGAATATTTCACGACTATTCAATTAACTCCTTCATGAAGGGCCCGAAAGACAGTTAATCTAAAAATTTGTTAAAATCTATACTGAGTGTATTAGACTAGCAAGCTAAGAAGGACTACACTTCGAAAGCAAATTCACTTTCATTTGCATCTGTCAGTTTTCATTCAATTCCAGGCGGCTTTTACGTGAAAATTCTCGAAAGGTCAAATGGCCCACGAAGTATTATCGAAGATCATCATCGATGCTCATATCATGCAACACGCTGATCACCGGATGTTTTTATTTTGTCGTTTCGTCAACCGCAATCAACTAGAAGAAATAGACGATGAATCAAAAAATGTTTCGTGAGCGGAAGAACAGCCTTGTTAAGATAGTCACATTATCAGTGTATGCGCGTTACAATTCACCATTGTATTCGAATGAGATGAGGCATACTCACTTCAAAAAAAGTTATCTCAGCATTGTATTCAGGCCCTCAAAGTCGGATAAACAATGGAAAAAAATAGAATTTTTGATTTACTCATCATGAAATTACGGCTATTCATGAGCAAAAACAAATGATTTTCGCTCTACTCACTTCATGTGAAAATGTTAACTTTTTCATTCGAGTTCGCACTTTTTGCCAACACTGGTTTGAGCAGCACGTAATACCTGAGATCAGACGATTCTTGGGCCACCGAGTCTTTTATTTCATGCCAAAGGCTTGTTAGTTCTGTAGCAGCTCTTTCTAGAAGCAAAACTCAGCCTTGATGGACTGCTTTAAAGCTCAACTTCTCGGACTTTTCAACTGTTCCATAAGTCACATTTGGTAGTCCCTTGACTCGATGTATTATCTCATGTGGCAGGTTGGGGTCAGGCCAAAGTGCTTGCTTTATTATCAGGAAAGACAATCATTGCTGCATTAGTGTCGGGAATCTCAAGAGGGCCAGATCCCGAGTCAGAGTCGAAAAATTCTTCTATAAACGGCGGTTCACGATTTTCGCTTTGCGTATCACTGGATTATGTCCATTTCTGAGTAGTACCTTGCAAACCCTGTCAAATCTGTCGAGTATCAAACAGTATAGCCTCATATTTGCGTCTGTGGCCTACAAACTCTTCACAGCACCATTCAAAAAGACAACAGACTTCAGAGACTTGTTTGCCCCCAGTAGTCTGCTGAAATTTATGAATTGAGCTTTGTATCTCAGCAAATCTGGAAAAGTCCGACTTTCTGCGGCTGGCGATAAAGTTCAAGTTGGAGTTCATTTGAAAGAGCTGTTCTTCTTACTCACACGGCGTGTTATCCTATGATAGTTCCCGAGAAGCTGTTTGCATGCCTCTTCCTCATGTTTACAATCCATCCACTCTTGTCTTACTTTGAACAAAACAGAAAAAGTGAAATAGTCGACTTCGGCAAGTACGGAAACCAACTGAGTGACGGAAAACGTTTTCAGCTGGACTCGGTATATTGCAGTTCAAACGACAGCCTCTGTAACCTTCTGGAAGTCAAAAAAGGTCCCTGTCGACACTTGCAAAAGCTTTAGGCCGCAACTTGGGGGTCACCTATCTAAGCTTTTTGGCCGTAAGCGTGCGCTCGTCTCCTACCAGGTTTGTGTTTTGCTCTTTGGCCTGATTGAGGTCCTTATCGACATGGAGGCATTTTCAGCCAAGCGGCCAGTTCTCTCAGGCCCACTACGGGCAGTTTTTCATAGTTTGGATTGAAAGGCGGAAACATGCCTTGGCTCTGCAAAAGCAAGAAAAAAGAGCTCCTCTGGCAACGCCGAGGCATGATCATGAGAGCTGTTTCTGAGTTGGGAGAACATCAAACAGGACTTTTTTCAAATACTACTTCTGTGAGAGCTGCAAGAAAAGCGGGATTCATGGCTGTTTGAAAACGTTTAGCGTAATTATCATTGAAGGGAAGAGAGGTATGATTTGGAGTTGAGCCGGCGGTCTTATATGGTTCTCTCGGGACCGAGGCTAGTGACCAGTCTCATTGTAGAATTAATTTTGGATCATTGTTCTGTGCTCGGTCATTTCTCTTTGCTCGTACAATACTCATGTCACCAATCAATGAAAGAAAAACTACTACTTCTTGTAAAGTTCATTCCTCTTGGCTAAGCTTCTCTTAGTTGAGCTTTAAAAAAAGACAAAAAAAAAAAGAGAAATATAAAAAATACAGGAGAGAAGAAGAAAAGAAAAGAAAAAAACAAGAAATCGTTGCAAGTTTCGTATACCGTATTCTAATACATCACTTTCTGTTTCCACTAGTTGATAAAATTTCGATGTTTTGTTGCTTGAAGGTTTTCAAAAAGTCTTTCTTCGAGAGCAGCGTCGGTGTACCTTTCTACAGAGAATATTATAAAAGGTTTCGCTTGGTAGATTAACAAAAGTATACACAAATTTTTTACAGACAACGAAAGCTGCTGACATCTTGGCAAGCTTTACCTAATGCGCCATGCATGATTTGAAAATTGTCTGACCTTTTTGGGTTCTGTTTCCAAAGGCCGCCCTTTCTTTCTTTTCTCATTATTTTTTTTTCCTTTTGTCTTTCTCATTCTTGAATCCAAATAACTAAAGCTATATGTCCGAGAGGCTTTCCAAAGTACATTGAAATTGCGAGCATCATTCGATCCGGCTCATATTGTAATGAGTCTCGTACTTTCTCAAGTCGAAGCTCACACTTGCTTCATGATCTAGTTGAGTTATTACGCTGGGTGTTTGGCTCAACTATTTGGGTTTGTAGCGCCTTGTGATTTCTGCATGCATTAACGAAAAATAAAAGGGAAAGGTGGTTCGAAGACTAAATTCTTAAATTAAAGGGTCATAATCAATTTTGTGAGAGTGAGTGGCTTGGGCGCTGATCGACCCCAAGATTACCACAAGAATTGGCCGGAAAAATCAAGATTTCGTATACCAGTTCGATCTCTAAAGTTTGAGTCAACATAAAGCAGACCCATGTAAAGCTGCGTTGTAAAGAAAAATGAAAGTGAGTTGCATACCATGTGTCGCATAGATCCGCAATCAGTTAAAGATCGTTATAAGTTTTCCATCTTCTCACGTGAATTTTGGTTCAACCGGATAAGTTTTTCTTCTTTCAAACTTCTTGCTCTCTCCAAGTCCATGGTCTCGCTTTTTGATTCAGTTGCGTTCAATATCAAGGGGGAGTTGCTTTCTTAACAATGCAAACCCAATAATGCAAATTCGTTTGGCTATGATCTTAAAGATAATTGATAATCAATATTTGCAGGACCAAGTTCACGACGATTTTGAAAAATTCCGCGAACCGAATGCCTCCTTTGAAAATGTAAATTCAGAAAATCGTTGAATCTATGATAATAACAATGTGAATTGCTGGCATATCGGTCAAGGTGCTCAACACAATATGCCAACCATAGTCAATTGAACCCAAGTTCGAACTTGGGCCAAGGTGAACTTCATTTCGAAGTGTCTTAAAGTTTTCTATAGTATATAGTCTTCGGACTTCGGTCAGCGGCGTCCTCGAATACATCTGTTTCTTAAAAAAGAGAAAAACAAATATCCTTCTAGATGGATTATTCAATACAACCTTGTCAGTTTCAAAGCTCTTCAAAACCGTTTTCAACCAGTTTGGGTGGAAGAGCAAATTGGATTGAAGTAAACATAAATTGTCCTTTGACAATTTCTTACTTTGAGAGTATGTGAGCGGGTGCTAGTGTACAATAACTTGAAGCAAAAACAAAATTTTCTTTTTATATCTAGCTTTTGTTATCAAATCACCAATTGAGAGATGCCGCCATAATGGTGGTCCGATAGAAATAAACAATAAAACATCAAAAGCTTTAAGCAAACCTTCCGATATGCGCCAGTATGACGATGTTCCCTGATACAGGAAGTCAATTGTAGCTTGCTTTGTTGTGAACCAAAAGTGTGCCTGAGAGCCCGAAACACGAAGCGGATTTGGGCCGAGACGACCTGAGATTAGCTTGTAAAGGTTCTTAAAACGTCACGTTTTCGGGAAATAAGTTTTCTATAAATACAGAAGGAGGAGAAAGATTGAATTTAATTACTCGGGTGGCTATCAGCTGTATACTGAAAAGGACGTCAAACTACCTAGTCCCGATTATTGAAGTCCCGTGGGTCTCAAGTAATTTTTGCAACATTGATAGGCTCAATTTACTCAGAAACCGTACTAAAGAAAGGTTTCAGGTATAAATGTATAATAATTGCAACGTTTCCATTTTCATTGAAATAGTATTATTGTACTATACAATAAACACAATGAGACGAAGGTGTACTTTATTCGACGTACTCACACTTCGAGATGCTGTTTCTTTCTAAAAATCGTAGCAGGATAAAAAAAAACCCTGAAAATGATCCCTGGAAATCATCAACGAGAAAAACAAAAAAAAAAAAAAGAAATTAAAAAGAACAAAACAGCAAGACTGTTTTAAGCCCACATAATCGCTTACTCAGTTGCCTTCAACAGTCGTGGGA
>JAKTYO010000062.1:0-18557 GCA_030578735.1 Metschnikowia noctiluminum | reverse complement strand
CGAACCGAATGCCTCCTTTGAAAATGTAAATTCAGAAAATCGTTGAATCTATGATAATAACAATGTGAATTGCTGGCATATCGGTCAAGGTGCTCAACACAATATGCCAACCATAGTCAATTGAACCCAAGTTCGAACTTGGGCCAAGGTGAACTTCATTTCGAAGTGTCTTAAAGTTTTCTATAGTATATAGTCTTCGGACTTCGGTCAGCGGCGTCCTCGAATACATCTGTTTCTTAAAAAAGAGAAAAACAAATATCCTTCTAGATGGATTATTCAATACAACCTTGTCAGTTTCAAAGCTCTTCAAAACCGTTTTCAACCAGTTTGGGTGGAAGAGCAAATTGGATTGAAGTAAACATAAATTGTCCTTTGACATTTTCTTACTTTGAGAGTATGTGGCGGGTACTAGTGTACAATAAGTTGATGCAGAATCAAATATTCTTTTTATATCTAGCTTTTGTTATCAGAGCACTAATTGAGAGATGCCCCCATAATGATGTTTCGACAAGATTAAACAATCAAAAATTAATTGCCCGAAGCAAACCTTCCAATATGCGCCAGTATGACGATGTTCCCTGATACAGGAAGTCAATTGTAGCTTGCTTTGTTGTGAACCAAAAGTGTGCCTGAGAGCCCGAAACACGAAGCGGATTTGGGCCGAGACGACCTGAGATTAGCTTGTAAAGGTTCTTAAAACGTCACGTTTTCGGGAAATAAATTTTCTATAAATACAGAAGGAGGAGAAAGATTGAAAATGGAGAAGGAAAACTAAAAATTATTTTTCATGAATCAACTGCTACGTGTGCAGATTTGATTGATTTCACAGGCATGAAAGCACTTTTATTACTGTATATTAATATGAAATATCGGTTTCTGTTGCACCTAGATTGACTTGATAAAAGCCTGCCGGACAGTAAAGAGATCAACTCTTTTAGTCCGCGATACTTCATGCCCCGAAGATTAGTGAGAAGCTTTACAAACCAAAACATCGATACTTGTCTAATTTCTGACGTGATTGAATTTAATTACTCGGGTGGCTATCAGTTGTATACTGAAAAGGACGTCAAACTACCTAGTCCCGATTATTGAAGTCCCGTGGGTCTCAAGTAATTTTTGCAACATTGATAGGCTCAATCTACTCAGAAACCGTACTAAAGTAAGGTTTCAGGTATAAATGTATAATAATTGCAACGTTTCCATTTTCATTGAAATAGTATTATTGGACTATACAATAAACACAATGAGACGAAGGTGTACTTTATTCGACGTACTCACACTTCGAGATGCTGTTTCTTTCTAAAAATCGTAGCAGGATAAAAAAACCCTGGAAATGATCCCTGGAAATCATCAACGAGAAAAACAAAAAAAAAAAAAAGAAATTAAAAAGAACAAAACAGCAAGACTGTTTTAAGCCCACATAATCGCTTACTCAGTTGCCTTCAACAGTCGTGGGACCTTGTCACACAAATCCTTCGGCACATTTCCAGTGTCACAAGTGTACCGAGCATGGTCATCGAGGTTTAAAAAAGTCAAGTAGAACGGCGACAAGTAGGCGTCCCATAAGTCTTCGGATGCGCTTTCAACCAGAAATTGGTGCACATCCAAATACGCAGTGACAAACTGTTTACGAGCCATAAGATAGGGCGCAATTTGCACTATGGAGCCGTACTTCAAGGTCGTAGCCAACGCCTCATGTGCCACAACCAAACTGTTCAATAGGTTCCACGCATGTTCTCGGGTCACTCGATGGGAAAAGTAGCTTGTGCCCAAGCTTCTTGTTCTGCCATCAAAAGGTTTGACTTGCTGCCTAATAGTATTGCAAGGTGCATTCCGAGTCGGGTCACTGTCACACATTACAAGAGCATTTTGGAGAACGGGCTTTAATTGCTCGTCGAAGTATTGGATGACTTCGTCGTAAAACCCAAGCTTTGCGGAAATGATCTGGAGTGCCTCGAGCTGATGCTTGGTCACGTCGTAGTCCCTCTTGAGCAATGCATACTTGTTAAGATCCAAGGGAATCTTGGTCTGTAACTTCAAGATATCATCCCTGAAGTCCTGGAGTCGACCAGCCAACTCCTGCTGGGGTACATCCCAACCTTCATGTGTAAGCACAGGACTCAGATCGCCAAACTCGTCGGCATTTACATTGGGGTTGAGCCCCCCACTCTCCGCGGCTTCGGGTCCCGAGCCATGGTCACCAGGCCGCTCTTCAAGGATGGATTTGGTCACCGGTCCGACAGAAAAAGATCCGGCCGAGTTTGGAAAGTCAACGTCAAAATCCACGACATTAGGATTTCCAGCATCAGAACCCTCAGCTTTGGGCAGTATAGAGGTACCTGGTCCAGAGTCAACAGAGCCCGAAAACACAAACGCGGCTGGCCCAGAGTCGGTCACCTCAGAAGGTGTCTCAAAGTATGCTGGGAACTTATCATCCGGGCCGAATGTTGGCAAGTAGAATTCAGGAGAAGGTGGGTCTACTGGAGGTGGCTGAGTAGAAGGTGAATGAATCAAGGGAGGCTGAGTAGAAGGTGAATGAATCAAAGGAGGCTGAGTGGAAGGTGATTTGAGATCTTTCGAATCTTTAGTCGTTCCAAAAAGGACCTCACACTCCTTCGTGGAATCTTCAAGACTCGCACAATGCTCCTTCACAATCTCAGTGGCTGTTCTCAGATTCAAGACGAGAACATTCAAAAAGTCGTGAAACTCTTGTGGAAATTCTTCGTTCTCGGTGAGGCGAGCAATTTCTTCAATCTGTGCTTTAGCTGTGATGAACCGTGAAAGTTCGACTTGCTTCCCATTAAGAGCAGCCATCATCTCGTTGTTAGCCAAGTGAAGTTCATCTGCAAATTCTCTCAAGCGACTACCATCGAAATTTCGAGGTGATTCTTGCCCAAAAAGCCTCTTACATAATTCTTCTTCTTGTTCATGTTTCTGGCACTCGGTTCTCACTCCCTGCTTAAGGTATAGGATCATCGACTCGAGGTTTGCAAGATGTGAAACTAGCTGAAAGTCCAGGCGAAACTCTTGCATTTCGGACTTGATATTTTCTGCTGCCTCCGCTACATCAATGATACCTCTGATATTGAAGAAACCGTCCAGAACCGTTGCAGTTGCCCGAACCTGCAAATCAACAATCGCATCATAAAGTTTGTGGGCCTTGGGCCTGCTGTCGCTTGCAGTATTTCCCATATTGGTCTTTGAAATCTCATTTGTCTTGGAAATCTCATTTGTCTTGGAAATTTCATTTGTCTTGAAAATTTCATTAGTTTCATTAGTGTCTGGAATCTTGACGGTTTTCTCCGACTCTGTATTCTCTCCAACAGCATGACAACTTGTAAAGTCATCAAGAGGTGAGCAATTGTGACCTTCAAAATTCACTTTAGGGTTCTCATTCTTCCACGGACGTTCAGACAAGAATTTATTCTCCAAAAGTGACCTGCAACGTTCACGTGAAGACTCGGGCCTGTTTGCCAATAGCCTTTCCGAATTGACTGAAACCGGAGCCGGGAACGCTCTGGCTACCGCCATCAATACGACAAAAAAGGCGACTTTCATGGTAGCTGGAAGTCGGTTGTCTCTGATCATTCTGGAAAAATAATGTCGGACTTAATGGAAGCGAAATTGGCCAAGCTTTATATGCTTTTCAAAGACAAGCATACGGAGTAGTTTTGCATTCATTCTCATCGCCTCTCGGAAGCGTGCTCTCCACGCCAAGAACTAATGGCAATACAACCAAGCGCTTTATTCTTGGCCAAGTTTACTGTGATGAAAACCTTATTAACAAAATTACCTAGATTAGGGCTTTGAAAGGGAAGCTCATTTGTAAGCTCACACCAAGCTTGTTTGAACTTGCTTCTACTTTTCCTACTTGAGACTTCTAAAAAGTTTCATAGAATTCTGTTTTTGATGACCTTTCGCTAACAAAACTTGTCTTTTTTCCTACTCACACCGGCACCGATCGACTGCTCGAGTTACCTTGCAAATTCTCGGGCGGCAAAAATTGAGTCCGCACTTCTCAAAACAGCATGAATTATTTCGAGCAAGGCCAAGTCGCAGTTAACAATGCCTTCGGTGCACCTCAAACCACTCAGCTTATGCCATCTCTTTTGAAAGAGACAGGCGACTATTATGTGTAAGAGATTCTACAGTCATCTGTTTCTTAGGCTACGATAAGACTATACTACTACGATCAATTGCGGTCTAAACTAAACATCTTGAACTCTCGTCCAGAGTGTGAAAGTCAGCAAAAATCCTCTAAGGGCCAATTAAAAAGACTGTGCATTGACGAGAAAGCATAATGTGATCACCAACCGCATCTTCATAAGCGTTGCAGGCATTATTCATGACTATAATTCCTCTTTAGTGAAGGTCTAGATTCAAGATTATGAACTTTCTTGTCATAATCCCGCATTTCTTTCCCCAAATAAGTTTTCTCAATCTTCTTAACCTCTTTTTACCATAAGATTATAATATTGAGAAATATAGTGCCATTATTTCATACTTCAAGATCATTAGAAGTGATTTTTAATTGCGCGTCTATTGAATTAGCACACCAGGAAAGGAAAGGTGAGGTGATCGGACCTCTTGTTTTGGTTGAAGAAACCAGGGAACTTGTGGTTCTAGATTTTTGATACAAGGTATCCAAGAAAAAAAAAATAAAAAAAAAACACATACACAAGAACGGGAAAAACTGAGCGAGAGGCCTGCTCTCTAATGCTTCTGCAGGCCGCAGCCTGGGTCAGGTCCCTGCCGCACATTTCGAGGATAATTTAACAGAATGTGACTTCTTGTTGGAGTATTTGATAACCTTAGCCTTTTTGAACAGGCCAAACTTTGCATAAAGAATGTCAAAGGTCTGGAGCTGTTACTTTGCCAATTCGTACTCCGTTTTCCGCTTTACATATTTTCCAAAGATCCAATGGATTTCTGACCAGCAATCTCGAAATTTCTAAAAGAAAAAGCAGGAGTTTGTAATTGAATTCTTTTTTTATGTGAGATTGCCCAATCTTGGTGAATTTCCTCAAGGCTGAGATCTTCATACTTCTCGCCTCTTACCCTAGACTGTGGTTTCGTTTTGTCGTCACCAGGGTGCTTCCGAAGCGCATAATTCTTCATGCGCTCTTCTTCTAGAAATGCGAAGTCGAAAGCCCCCAAATTCGACGCCATCAATTCTGAAGCCATCAAGTCTGAAAAACCAGCACTAACAAAAATTGAAAGAGACCTTGTAGCTGACTCTTCGTCGGGTCCAAAAATATTCCTACATTCTGCAAAAGGGCTTAAGATTTTAGTGCTTTGCACTCTTGCGTTTTCAGTGGAATACAGGAGTCGTAGTAAGTTTACGGAAAGCCTTTCTCATTGCTACTTTGAGCAAAATTCTACTGACCCCATTTGCCTGACAACTTTGTTTTTTTTTTTCGTTTTCACTTTTTTTTGGTAGAAATCCTCATGGTCTGTTGTGTCATCGCAAGGTAAGCGATCATCACGCCTTTTTGTGAGTTAAATTGGTCGGTGGTCGGTTTTTCAAACTTAGCTTCCATGGGTGAGAGTGTGTCCTTTTAAAGCAGTCACAAGCATTCATTCGATGACTCACAGGGAGATTCACACTTGCTTTCAAGAGGGGTCCCCAAGTTGAGTCACCTTTCAATGAGAAAAGCATCAGCCACGGCCATTAACACTGCAAAAAAAGCGGGTATTATGTTTTTCCATATACGAATGTCTTACATATTTCCAAAAGAGAACAAAAATCATGCTAAGCCGCTTTTCGCCTCGTAAGAGTGATTCGAAAAATGTCAGGAACCACTTTCAATGTTCAGTAGTTGTGTTTTTCCATACTAAAGAAAAGTGAAAGATAGTGATCGAGTAAGCTCTAGCTTTACTCTTTGTTGCTACACTGTGGCCGGAATTGAATTCATAGTACTTGTCAACTTTCAAATTCAAAAGCTAATCAGCACAAAATTAAAATTCTCATCTTTGTCAGATCAAGAAACTCATTGTGTTCTTATCTGAAAGCCTTCGTTGAATTCACTCGAAATACTTCTTGAACTCTGACCACAAGAAAGCTGATTTTTTCTTTTTTTTTTTTTTTTAATTCTCTTTTTTCATTGAGCCAGACCTCCACTCGAGCTACCTTAAATAAGTCAAAACTGTACAGAGCTAAGTTTATAAAGGCTCTCATCTGTTTAATTTACTCTAATAAGCCTCGATCAATACTGAAAAGACACTTCCAGTACACGATGAGCCACTCAACTCCTGCTTTTGTTCCTGAAAAAGAGAAAAACAAATATTACAAAAGTTTTTCAAGTTTCAAGCGTTAAGACAGACAAACCCTTGATGTTTATACGAGGCACTCTTTTGCATAGAATGCCGAGCACTTGGGCATCAAAACGTGTAAATCAATTCTGATCTTAAGGTGCAGATTTTCTAAACTTCGCATCGACGGGAGAACACAATCTATTTCTCGGACTTTTAGTTGAAGTCTTCTCTGGTCTTCTATGTAAAGATTGTCATTTTGTTTCACGGGGTTTAGAATTGAAGCTGTGGAAGCGCTTTGAGAAGTATGGGGTCAATCGCGAACCCGCAAATTGTCTACCACTTAGCAAAATATCAATCACTTAGAATTCCCATATAATACCGCTATTTAATCAAAAAAGAAGGCATAGTTCCTTTTTGGTGTATATGCGTATGGTGTTTGTATGCCGAAAAAGGTGAGGAGTCGGTCCGTTTGATCCAGGAGGGGAAAACCATTGAACACTACACCATCTCTCTCTATCAGAAGCATACGAGCAACGAAGACTAAAACAAGAGTGTTGAATTGGATAAATGTGGAAAAATTGAAAAGCTCTGGAAAATCGAAGTAAACAAGTAAATCTATAGTGACAGTTCAAACTCGACCTTTGAGTTTCAAATCTATTCAGAAGGGTTGACCTGAACAGACGCAAGACAATGAAGTAACTGTCAATATTTTGCTTGACTTTTGAGTTATATAAATCCCAGATGCTCTTTCCTTGTGAAAAATGACGTTTTTACTCAATCAAAAGTCGCAATGGAGAGCTTTTTCGAATTATATGGCCTTCTCATGATACGTTGGTTCTTTGCCGCATCGCTTCAAAACACCGCATGGTCTTCTCAGCCTTGCCTCAAACTTCAATTGTACAAATCTACGCTCAGTTTGATTTGAAAACCATTTCTCAAGTTCGCAATTGAGCACTTGACCTACTATACTCAAAAGTATTGACAGCTCAAAGAAAGTCAAACTTAGAAACCTCTAAAAACGGGATCACTAATATAACTGAGGCATATGGCAAAAACGTTTTCAATAATAGCAGGAGTAGCTTTCATGATTGTGAACATTTTACGCGTATTAATGCCTTGAAACGTCTCTGTCTCGATTACTGAGATCTCGATTGAACATAAAGCACTATTAAACAAAGTATGAAATATATTGGAGTTAAAATTCCTGCGGGTTCGACGTTCAAAACTATTCAGTCTCGCGGCTTGAGTCTATCTTGGTTCAAAAAAAAGGTACTGAAGTGAATGAGTCCGGATATACAAAAAGAAATCTTTTTTTGCAAATTCTTGCACATTGTCAAAATCGCTAATCGAGCTGGGCCCTTTTCTGCGGCACCTCAGACAATATACACAACAATGTCTCGTGTTCTTATTTATATTTGGTCTGGAGGTTAATTAATCTTGGTTTCAAAGCGACGTAGCTCAAATAGATATGGTATGTAATACTCCAAGGGCGTATTGCCGAAGCTCTCTACAACATGTTGCATCCAAGTATCACCGGATTAGAAAGATTTCAGGATTATGACTTTCATTTTTATTTTTTTGCCAGAGCAGTGTTGTAAGAAAGGAACTCAAATCATAATCTTTTCCCAGTTTCTACCAACCGTCTAGCCAAAAAGTGCTTATACGAAAACAAACAACAAGCACTATAGCCGCATGTACATAAATGTGGCAGGCACTTTTAACAGCAGCATCCTCTAAGTTCGACCTTAGTGTTAGCCCAAAAGGCCAAGCGCAATTTCCGAGGGTTTTCACTTCATGTTTCGTTTCGATGTATTAGCAGAAATAGTAAAGCACGATCAGTGTGGCCTGTATTTCACCTAGTGCAACGACGGAATATAATTTGAGCCTATTTCTCATGTGATTTATTTTATTCCTCGGGCCTACGTACACTTCTCGTTCTCAAGCATAAGAACAATGAAAAATAATTGAATTTTGTTAACAAAATATTCCGCAGCTGTCTCGAAAATGTTTTAGGCAGCTACAGCACCTTTGGATGCGCTCAAGAACAATAGCTGGGCTTCTGTTAGATATGCATTGGCTAAGTCAATTCTTTTTGGAACTAATCAGTCTTTATAACTTCAAAGAATGAGCGGAAGGTTAGAAAATCTCAGAGTTTTTGGCTTCATGAATCTTTGTTAGGGCCACGTAAAATTGTGGAAAGCAAAGAGAGCAAGTGGTTCCGTGTTCCAATCATAGAGGTGCTTGTATTTCTTTTCAAGATCAGAGCTACTCTTTTGTCTATGGAGCCCCAAAGGTTTTGCAAAAAAAAAAAGAAGTAGGTATTTTTTCACGCCTTGTGGCAAAAGTCCAAAACACGAGCTTTTGCTAGTGAGCTAATGTTCAAAGACGTGCTACCTCTTTAAGAGAAAATAACTCTGATGAGGCTTCCCTTGACATACCAAATTTACTCGTTCACAAAACAACGCCTGGAGCAGAAAAAACTTTCAACTTGTGGTGTTTCTTCTGGCTCATCAAATCAAGTAGAACAATTAAAATTAAGAGACCAATCAGGTATTTTTTGCGTTCTGTGCATCTGTGATATTATCCCCAACTACTCACGCACTGTTATCGCAAACAAATACTTTTCACTTGCCAATTCTAACTATAAGCTCGCCTGTAATACAATCAGGCACCTATTCCAACCGCTTATTGAAACTACAACACAGGCTTTCATGGTAAGCTAGGGCCCTATATATTCCCTAATTTGAGCTAATAAATCAGAATACTTCTGGTTTGAAATTCAGCAGATCGATGAAAATAGAAACTACAACTTAATAAATAGACATGTAAAGAACTAGAACGGCGACTTTGTCGATTTGTGGCGAGCTACAAAAACACTCTTGATCGAGGGAACAGGATGCGTGACTGCTGGACTGCCTTCGTAACATATAAAGTCAGATGCGTGTCTCATGAGACTTTTCAAGCATGTTGGACTAGAACTTAGAAGCTAGATATAAGCTGCTACAAAGTACCTTCAAGTTTACGCCGTCACTCGCTCATTGGATTCTGTCCATCTAAGCAGTGAATCTTCAATTTCCACGTGTGCGCTGTTTCCGGAATTGAGCCAGCAGCACTTTGTGCTTATAAATCTGTGCGGAATTGAAGAGAAAGAATTATTAATGACTGGATGCATTGCAAACAACTTTCTATTTTCTTTTCCAAGAAGTGTAAATATCACAGAAGGATTTAGCTCAAGAAACCTATAGCCACTCATTTCTAGAGTAGTTGTCTTTAAAGCCGGGGTGTGATTGACAATCCCCAAAAAGGCTATCCCCAGAGTGGCTGGCTCAAGGTATATACAGAACTGTATTCTACTTTCTGTCTTTTATCTCTGGAGTCCGTTTTGATATCGCCGAACTTTTTTGAACGAGTTTCAATTTGAACAATGAATGTCGACGGGGCGAGTGCACATTCGGTCTTGATAAAGCGTGTACTCGACGTTTAACAAACTGGAGACGAAAGATGACGAAAATAATTATGTAGAAGAACCTTTTCGAAGGTTGCTCACCTGGGGGGCTTGTGAAGTAGCATCACAAAGCTGCTTTGCTCCTTGCTTTATGATGCTACTTCAATTTCGAGACAACACGGAAATAAGTTAACAATTTATATCTTGATTGCTTTGATATTTGTCACCGCTGATTTTGCAGCCACAAAAGCAGGTTGAGTTTTGCAACCTACCATCGATCTTCCGACGGAAGAAGACTGGGGAAAGAGTTTGTTTTCCGAAGGTGAGATCCAACTTCTTACTGCGAGAAATGACTCTGTGTTCGAAAAGTAGCAAGATCGTATTAGAACTACTGCAAATAAAACGTTCCAGACCATGAACGAATTTGTCAATCAGTTTTCAGCTGAATACGAAAGGTGTGAAAACGACGAGTGGTTCGTTTCTGTTTAGCTCGACCAGCGTATCTGTGTATCACAAGAAATTGCAGCAGACGAAAGTATGTTCAGTTTGATTGATTTTGCCTCTGTAATGTTTTCGAATATTGCCACCAATGCCAGAATGTGGAAGTTTTTTTGTCCCAAAAGATCCGAGGGATCTTTCGAAAATCTTGAAGATGGCCAACCTTGGCGTGAGAATATATGCGACGAACTTGAGCATCAATGGCAACAAGCAACAAGCCCGCGCCAAAGAAGTGCTTTTCCAACAAAACGAATTTCGATACAAGAAATTGTGTCAACAGGCCAATGGTGATGTTGAGCTTGTGGCAAACTTGAAAGAGATCCTTAAAACAACTGCGAATACGACACAAAAAGGTTTTTAATTCAGACAGGTTTTTGGTGTTTCCGAGGAGTATGCTTGAGCTTTTGATTGCTTGAAAACTCAGCAACGGCGTCAATTGTCAATCACTGGTGGCCTTCAGTTAATAGTTTATTATTTTTGAGGAGGAGTTTTGGGATTTAGCTGACAAAATCCATTTTACAGTCCATAAATGATTACTCTCTGATTTCGAAGGCTGCCGAAAAGTAATCACTAATGGAGTTAGTAGAGTACAAGAAACAATCTGGACGTATTCTACTTCATTAGTAATGTTCAAAAAAGCTTGGAAGAGGGTCCTTCATCCATCTTCAATTTACAACTTTAAGGTATAAATCAATTAACAGCTTCTCAACCCCCAGCAGCTCTCGGTACTCGTGCATGTAAATTTTGCAACAGGTACCGACAATTGCGCTTGTCGGCCACGCTTTAGTTATAGATAAGATGGCTGTGATTAGAGGTTGTCTTTTTATAAAAGTTCCAGAAAAAGGACGAGCTTCGCACTCGTTACAGCGATCTTGATTGCTCTTGAGTGCGAGGATGTGATTCTTGGCACAGCCTGAATTACCAAGATGCCACAAATCTAGCTTTTTTTGTGCACATCTATGTTGCGGATTGCTTTTGAAAGTTGCGGATCGCTCTCGAAAAACAACCCCATTGAAGATAGAACTTAAAACTGGGAACACAATGCACGCAATTTTTTAATCAGAAAAACATGACCTTTCAAAACATTCACTTAGCCCTCCTCCCTATTTTTAGTACCAAGCTACGTTTTTTCCATGCTAACGAATACGGGCTCGCATGTGACAAATTGGATTGGGATTTGAACAAGCCTTTCTGTTTTAGACCGCCGGCTTCGTTGGGAGAAACATCCACTCAGCCCCTTTTTTTCGGGACCCCACGTGCATAGACGTGGCAGCATAGCCTGAGGTAAGCGAGGATAAACATTGAGCAGATTTCTATCATACACAGCCCTTTGTAGGGATCCCCGCAATCTAAAAGTATTACCGGGCAGCAACGAGCATATCAGGCTATGCCAATGTGTGGGGATACAGATTATGGAATGCATCAGCGAGCCGCCCAATTGACCACGTTTGAGAGACGGGCTGAGCGAGATGAGAGAAATTGGGCATGCGTAAGAAATAAGCCAAAGTATGCTTGTAACGTTTTTTTTTTATTATATAAGTCATTTTTTTTACTTGGTGGCTGCCACCACAAGCCTCATTTAATAAGATGTAGATTTATCTGACAAAATACGGGCGCGTGTTTTCTGCAGGCCGCAGCATCCAGCGGAGATATGCCAAACCGGGCCATATGCTGAGTGACTCGGCCGCGTGGTAACCACGGATGCCTCAGTTGAGCGATTTACACGCAAGTATCCTGCACACAGGCGGCCCACATGTCGGTCGCAATCCTCTTACATACAGTATTATCGCAAACACCAGCACGCGGCTCAGCCCACACTGCCTGGTGCACGGGTGTCTGGTCTCCTTCGGCCGGATAGTTTTATAGGTGCCGAGCCCGTCCTTCTTAGCTGATGCGTGCGACTTGGAATCCAATTCCTCACTCATTACTCATCGCGCTTTCTTGTTGCTGGCAGCTACAACACACGCTAGATTGTGATTTCTGCACATCTGCTTCACTTCATTGCATAGCCCTGTCTTGGCGCTACCTGCTCCAGCTTCCTGATTTGAAATCCCAGCAAAACTCATGGAGTCCGACTCAAAACAGTCGGCGTCCACGGAGGGCGTTTCTAAGGACTCACCCAACGACGTATTTTCGTCTAAAGAAGGCGGCAATGTTGCCCCTGGCACAGTGCTGAGCCCTGCGGTCAAGGGGAGCTACACAATGGACGACTACAACCACGCCCGTGCGCCGCTGTTCCGCGAGAAAGTGCAACACTACTTCTACAAAAAAGGGCTTGCGGACCGCCCGGAGTATTTGCAGCACATCTACGATAAGACCCCCAGGTACATATATGTAAACCAGCCGTTGCCGCCGAACATGGCGGATCCGCATTCAGGGGCGCTTGTGCTCGATTACCCGCGGAACAAGATTCGCACCACGAAATATACACCCTTGCTGTTCATCCCCAAGGACCTTCTCTACCAGTTCCGCAAAGTCGCCAACACGTATTTCTTGATCTTGGTGATCCTCGGCGCATTCCAGGTCTTTGGTGTTGCGAGCCCCGGGCTTGCGGCGGTCCCGTTGATTGTCATTGTAGTGATCACCGCTATCAGAGATGGGTTCGAGGACTACAAGCGCGGAGCAAGCGACACCGAGCTCAACAACACGCCCATCCACTTGCTCCAGGGCTTCGACAACGTCAATGTGCATTCCGGGTCCGTCGGCACGTGGCGCAAGTTTAAGAAGGCGTGCTCTAGAGGTACCCGTGCAACATTCAGAAGGTTCAAAAAGTTCGGGCTCTTGTTCTCCAGCAAGACAAAGCGCGCTGAGTTCGCGCGCGAGGAGGCCGAGGACAACGAGTACGCCTTGCGCCGAATCTCGACGGTTGTTTCCGACTATTCTGTCCAGGAGGGAAGGCCCTCGATGGCCCTGAAACGACAACGAAAGTCGTACCATCTGCAAGCACCCCGTGCCCTTACGGTGGCGCCTCCTGACAGCTTGCTCAACCCGGAGTTGCAGATACTGGCGCAGCAAAGTGAGGACCAACACGTCGTGTTCAAAAACAGGAAGTGGAAGGATGTGAATGTGGGCGACTATATCCGGGTGAGAGCCAACGAGGAGGTGCCTGCAGACATGGTGGTGATCTCCACGTCGGACGTAGAGGGAAACTGTTTTGTCGAAACCAAGAATTTGGACGGAGAAACTAACTTGAAGAACAAGGCCTCGTTGCACTGTGGCTCGGCTCTAAAACACGCGCGTGACTTGAGCAACACTAAGTTCTGGATCGAGTGTGACGCGCCAAACTCGCAGTTGTACTCGTTCAAAGGCACGATCCACTATGAGAACTTTGACGGTCAAGGCCAGTTGGTAAACCCCGACGAAAAAGAGTCTATCACCAACGATAACGTGCTTTTGAGAGGCTCGACCTTGAGAAACACCAAGTGGGTCATTGGCGTAGTAGTGTACACTGGCTTGGAGTCCAAGATCATGTTGAACAGTGGCATCACGCCCGAGAAGACGTCGAGGATCTCGCGCGAGCTCAACTTGTCGGTAATTATCAATTTCATCGTGTTATTTGTGATCTGTTTCATCTCCGGGCTCATCAATGGGTTGTTTTACGACGAAAGAGACACCTCGCGGATCTACTTTGAGTTTGCCGCGTACTCCAAGACGTCTGCCGGAAACGGAGTGCTCTCGTTCTTTGTTGCACTTATCATCTACCAGTCGTTGGTGCCGATCTCATTGTACATTTCGATCGAGATCATCAAGTCTGCTCAGGCGTTCTTCATCTACGCAGACGTCAAGATGTACTATGAACGGTTGAATTTTCCCTGTACGCCGAAGTCCTGGAGTATTTCCGATGACTTGGGCCAGATCGAGTACATTTTCAGTGACAAGACTGGAACATTGACGCAGAACGTCATGGAGTTCAAGAAATGTACGGTGGGCGGCACGTCGTACGGTTTGGCATACACTGAAGCGAAGCAAGGCATGGACAAAAGAAATGGCGTTGACATTGTCAAGGAATCAGAGCACTGGAACTCGGCAATTAAGCACGACAGGCAAGAAATGATTGGGAACCTTGCCGCCTACTGCAACAACGACCAGTTCAGAGAAGAGGCATTGACATTTGTCTCGAACGAGTATGTTAAGGATACGATCTTGCCGCAGACCTTAGATAAGACACAAAAGAAAGCCAATGAGGAGTTCATGTTTGCTTTAGCCTTGTGCCACACCGTTGTCACAGAAGAGAATGAGTTTGATTCTAGTCTCAGAGACTTCAAAGCAGAATCACCCGACGAGGCCGCTTTAGTGGCTGTCGCCAGAGATGTCGGCATTGTTTTCCGCGAACGATTGAGAAAGACTTTAGTGCTTGATGTCTACGGCACGCGCTGTGAGTACGAGTTACTCCACATTATTCCGTTTACGTCGGCAAGAAAGAGAATGACGTGTATACTTAAAGATTCTGAGGGCAACGTCATCATGTACACTAAAGGAGCGGACAATGTCATTTTCTCAAGACTCACCGCCCTGACCTCTGATAACATGTTGAAGAAAACCGCTTTGCACTTGGAGGACTTTGCCAAGGAAGGTTTGCGGACGCTTTGTATTGCCTCGAGGACGATCAACGAAAGAGATTTCTTCGAATGGTACGCTAGGTTCAAAGAGGCCAACTCGTCAATCGAAGACTCGAAAGACGCTATTATAGACGAGTTGAACGAGGAGTTGGAACGCGACCTCACTTTGCTCGGAGGTACCGCCATCGAAGATCGTCTTCAGCAAGGTGTGCCAGACTCGATCTCCATTTTGAGCAATGCCGGAATTAAGCTCTGGGTCTTGACAGGTGACAGAATCGAGACCGCCATCAATATCGGATTTTCGTGTAACTTGTTGGGTAACGACATGAAGTTGCTTGTTGTGCGGCCCGAGAACGACCAGTCGGATATCCACTATATTGATGGCCTCATAACGCGGTATTTGCAAGAGAGCTTTGGCATTTCGGCATCTTCGCCAGCAGAAATCGAGGCTGCGATAAAGAGCGCGAAGGCTGACCACTCTGTGCCCACCTCCAACACTGCATTGATCATCGACGGTGCTGCTTTGACGTTGGTCTTTAACGAGGACGAAGCTTTGAGACAAAAGTTTCTTCTTTTGGGAAAACAATGTAAATCGGTCATTTGTTGCCGCGTTTCACCTTCGCAAAAAGCAGAGGTGGTTCAAGTGGTGAAGGACAACCTCCAGGTGATGACTCTTGCCATCGGAGACGGTGCCAATGATGTGGCCATGATCCAAGCTGCAAATGTGGGTGTTGGAATTGCCGGGGAAGAGGGTCGTCAAGCCGTGATGTCCTCTGATTACGCCATTGGTCAGTTCCGCTTCCTCACGAGATTACTCTTGGTTCATGGAAGATGGTCGTATAAGAGATTGGCAGAAATGGTGCCTTGCTTTTTTTATAAAAATGTTGTCTTCACATTCACGTGTTTCTGGTACGGGATATTCAGTGACTTTGACGGGTCTTATCTCTACGAGTACACATTCTTGATGTTCTACAACTTGGCGTTCACGTCGTTGCCTGTGATCATCCTTGCTGTGTTTGACCAGGACGTGTCGGATTCCGTCTCGCTCGTCGTCCCTCAATTATACAGATCAGGCATATTGAGCGAGGATTGGTCTCAGTTCAAGTTCGTTTGGTACATGGTCGATGGCTTCTACCAGTCGGTGGTGTCGTTTTTCTTCCCTTACTTGATGTACTACGTGACCTTCCAAAACCATGAGGGGTTGCCTGTGGACCACAGATTCTGGGTTGGTGTTTTGGTATGTGCCATTTCAGTCGCTGCGTGTAACATCAATATCTTGTTGCAGCAGCGAAGATGGGATTGGCTCACGTTGTTGATCAACGCAATCTCGATCTTACTTGTGTTTTTCTGGACCGGCGCGTGGTCTTCTCGTCCATGGATTGGCGAGTTCTACGCCTCTGCGCCTCAGCTTTTGGGAACTTTGGGCTTCTGGTGCTGTCTCTTAGTCGGCTTTATTGCGTGTTTGTTGCCCAGATTCATCTACGACTTCTTTAGGAGAAACTTCTTCCCCAAGGATATCGATATCATCAGGGAGCGGGCTGCAGTAGGCGACTACAAGGATTATCCTAGCGGCTATGATCCAACGAATATCAACGACATCGAAAGACACAGGATCCTTCAAAGATTGAACGAGGGAGACACTGAATTGTTGCAGAAGATTGAACGGGCAGTGGAGCTGGATACGAAGTCCGAGCATTCGAAAGATGATGACGTTCTTGCGCGTGCATTCAAGTCCATCAAGAGAAAGGCGACGATTTCGAGATCCAGAAAAGGCACTGTCACGAATCAGGCCAAGTATAATAAGGAGCTTATGGAGAAACCTATTGATTTGGCCCAGTTAAGAATGGAGATGATTCGCCGAGGCGAGTACAAGACGGGTGGCCGGAACTCGCTTGAGAGAATCACTACGACTCATGGTGTGCCGGGCCTTACGCAAGCCGAGACTCTTATGTCTTATCATACCAGAAACAGCATCAATTTTGACCGTTAGAATGTTTCTGAGGAGTGAACCTAGATCGCAAAGAGAAAAGGCGCAAAGAGATCTTGACTAGACGAAATCATGACCAAGACCATGAGTGGCTCTGGCCCAAATTAAATATAGAACATCCTGGCCTGAGATATGACCAGAAGTGGAGCAAGCATGACCTGCAATATGACTTAGTACAGCTTGTTCCAAACCATTTTCTCTCTGAGATTTGGTATAGAGGCACTGGAATCATCGGCAATGATGCCAGCATAGCTGATGGCTAGCTTAGGTTCCATGTGTTTGTCAGAGCGTCCCACGCTCTCGTGTTATTGCATTTTATATTCATTTATTCATAGAACATTTAAGTGCCTCAGCCAACTTTGGGGCTGTGAGTATACTAAAAGGACGAGAGCGAGTGTTTCGTCAAAAAGAGCTTGATATCCATCTTGATTACTTTGGCTCCCGGGTCGGGCATGTCGAAGCAGTTGCAACAATGTCTATTGTCTTTGAATTCTTGAATTTCGAAATTTGGAGATCTAGTCTTAAAAGTTTGTTAGCTCTCCAAACCTCAACACAATGTGCTCCCTTTGTACTCTTTCTGAAAGAATGCTGGAAGAGGAAGAAGCGTATCACACTCTAGTATGATATATCTTCACTTCGACTCGCCATGCATACTCTACAATGACTATCTATAAGATGATTTACAAGAAACGTGAATGGGACTTTACCGAGTTTCCTTTCCAATCAACAGCAGAAAGTTACCTTGGGCGACCGAAATAGTGAGGGATATTTATATAACTCAGACATCCAAAGTGTATAATATATCATGGCCGCGCAACACCTGTTCATTCGTTTCATACAGACTATTAGGCTCTGGAATACGCATAATAGTGCACTCTCTTGGCCCGTTTGTTACATGGACTACAATCTCCCACCACTCTTGCCTTTGAGAATCCGGCTCCTCTGGTTTCTGAAGCACCATGCCACTTTCCTATACAAAGCCAGCACTTTTTAATGACTGCAAACGGCCGAGTCTCGCATTTAATAGAGACCGTTAGCCATACAGGGAAGGTAAAAAAGAAAAAGTAATGGTGAAATAATCAAAAAAGATGGAAAAAATACACCTTGGAGAGCCAGCACGTAATCTCATTCACAACTCCTTTGAAAGTCATTGCATTAAATTCAGATTGAAAGTGAATGTGTATAACTTTAGAAAAGCACTCGATCAAACCGACTGTCTAAAAATACAATTACCCACGGCAGATTCGGTTTGGGTGTGAAAATCTCTCGACTCTGGCCTCTCGACTCTGGCCTCTCGACTCTGGTCCAGTGTGACCTGCAAGGGCCATTAAAATGAGTGCACCAGGCCAAAACTTGAGAATGGCAAGAAATTTTTTTTCAGAGGCACATGCTGAATGTAACTAGAAAAGATCGAATCCTCTAAATTTTATCATTGCCAAAAAAAGAGAACCTTACCGCATGCCTTGGCTCCATCAGCCTGAGGTTAGCGTACTGCATACAACGCCCGGGACCGGCTCGTAGTTACGATAAGTAACAGACAAGCAATACACACACTCACCAAATATATATTTTATCCGTATATTTATATCCATATCTATATACATTTATTTATATCTATGTGTTTGTATTTTTATCTATATATCTTTATCTATATCTATATGAATTTAGGCTTATCTGTATTTCTTTATTCTTATCCATATATCTCTATCTATATCTATACATAGATACGTATATATCTTGAACAACCAAGAAAAAAAAACACCATACTATCCATATCTCTTTTACATCTCAACATTTGCTAGACTTTGCCCCT
>JAKTYO010000061.1:19062-52256 GCA_030578735.1 Metschnikowia noctiluminum | reverse complement strand
AAATAGAGGGCTGTCAGCACACATTCTGTATTTACTCTCGATCTCATTGCTCAGTCAGTTTTGGCGTTTTTGTAGATTGCTTCATATAAGTTGATTACACTCAAGAGAGCATTTTCCTTCCCTTTTCTCAACTTGAATAATGGAGTTATCTCTGAGCCGGAGCCCAATACTAACATCAACAAACCGCTTCATTCTGCTCGAGAAAAAGAGAAGTCAAAAATAGAAAAAAAAACACTTTCTTGAGTCGCAAGCTTCGCCCAGGAACTGAGCACCTAAGCTTCCTAAATAGAATATTAAAAAAATCTACGTGGTGTATATTTTGGTAGCGAGCTACGAACGTGTACTACCACACGTGGTTTTAGCGATGTCCTGAGATCCAACAATCAAAATTTCTGGAACCCTGTTATTTTGCTCCAGGCTCCTCACTCGGCCCAGTCAGCCGGCACTGGTCTGTAAACAGTTACCGATCCACCTGTCATGTTGCCCAAGATATATTCGCCCTTTCTTACTACCTTCACACCCTGCACGTTTTGCTCGAAGACATGCAAAACCTCTCCATTCTTTTCAAAGACAATTGCTGTATGGTCAGGACTACCAACGGTTTGAGTAACGCCGGTCCGCGAATCGTAGAGTGTAGCCAGCTTGAACTGTAATATATCTCCAGCCCTAATTTCATCCTCGGGGCCCTTGAATATCGAAGCTCCCGAGGAAGAGCCTGTGAGCTCTAAGATTGGATAGCCGTGATGGTAATATTGTGACACAAATGCATGCTTGCCGCAAGCTTTCGCAAGTGCATCCCGAGCAAGGTCCCAACATTCTCCAGTACCAACTTGTTTTCCTTCTTTGCGAGAAACCCATGAGGTGATATGAGTTCCAAATCGCTCACTGTATCCGAGCAAATCTTGCTTCGTCGGTGCCTTGTGTTCGATCGGCGAAGGTGAAAACTTGGTGATTTCTCCGACCGCATCGGCATAGTTATTATCCAACCATCTGATGCTGTACACAGCTTTCGACAAGTCTTTAAATGTTACATGTAGAGAGCGCAAATTCTCGCTCACTTGCCCAGATGGGAACAGCCTGGAAGATGTTTGAAAACTGGTGGAGTAATTGAGACCCGAGAGAGAAGCTGGTAGAGCCAAAGGAGAATTTGTATTTGCATACCAACCAGTCGTAAGTTCTAGATCTATTTTTGGTGGCGTGACAGCATTCTGCGGTGTTTGTGCCGGTGCCCTTGAGTAGTTTCTGGCAGGTGGAGGGGGTGGAGGAGTAGAAGTCGAGGAAGATACCCCAGACTTAGAGTTTCTGGATGGTGGAGCTGGCGGCGGAGAACGGTGCTCGGAATTCTCGCTTTTCGTGGCGTCGTCATGATGATGAAACTGTCCTTTCACTGGAACTCTAAATCCAGGTACAAGATTGTTGACAGAATGTCCCCCAGAGGTTTTAGACGAGAGAGGAATGGCCAAGGGTTTTGGCTGAGAATTTTTGGCGGTTTCTGTTCGATCATCCTCTTTTGCGTATCTCTCGCCATCTCTGGACGCTTGGCGGCTAACATCGGCTTGCAATTGACCTTTCAAGGGGATCCTGATAGGGGGAATTCGATTCTGAGAGCTCTGGCGATCCGAGGTTTTAGCAGAAAATGGCAAGATTACTGGCTTAGGCAACGGCAGAGGAGCCAGGTTGGTCTCCAGGCTGATGTCATTCTCACCGACCTGCGAAGAGCTCGAAGACACAAATGACGCAGGCTTGGTGGGCTTTGGTGGCTTTGTTGGCTTTGTTGGCTTTTGTGGCTTGTGCGCTTTTGGGGGCTTGCTCGATGTCTCAGCCTGTGTCACGCTGGTATGTTCATGGGCAATATCGCTAGAAGAAATATTCACCTGTGAGCCAATCCATGGTTTGAGTGGTTTTGGAGGGCGCCGAGGCTGCGGGGGGCTCGGACTGCGCCCAGGCGCGTCTGGCTGCGACTTCTTCAACTTCAACTGAGCTATTTCTGCAGCAAAGTTTGGGGCAGAAGACACGATGGACGGAATGGAGGCAGCGGGCTCATTGAACGATGAAGAAGAGCCATCTGCAGCATCTTCCCGATTCAACATCAATGGAGCTTCTGCTTGAGAATCCTCAAAGCGTTTTAGTTTTGCTGGCTTTGGCGGAGGCGTCTTCTTTGGCTTTACTAGAATGCTTGCCTGAGCATTTGTAACCAACAAATCCTGCGAGGCGCCCAGCGCGGTGCTGTTGGCGGACAATGCTCTCGGAGGTGGAGGAGGAGGACCCGTGGAGTTTGATGTAATACCCTCAACTAGAGGCTCTATTGTATTCGCCGATGCAACAGACGTGGCTCTAGAGATAGAAGCGTTGGGCGCATTTACTCGTCTAGGCGGAGGAGGCCCCATTTTAGAAGGGTCAATGCTCACGTACTTAACCGATGGACGGATCGATTGCGGCACAGACCCAGCTGATGAAGATCCTGTATTAGAAATTGGAGCTTCAGGCACCCTGGCCGTTTCTGAATACGAGGGTGGAGGCGACAAAAGATCAGCGTCTGTTGGCTTTGGACCCATTTTCGAATCGCTGCTTCCTGGACTGGATCCTGAGCCTGTACGAGGAGGCAAGGAAGGAATCGGGGCGCCAGATGTTGAAGGGCGTGGGAAAGCACGTGACTCGGCCTTCACATTCTTATTGGTGGGTTCAGGGGTTCCCCTGTTCTTGTGCACGGGCGGTGGCGCAAACATCGAGGCGTCTGGCGCTGGCTTAGGGACTCTTTTGCCCATAGGTTCCGATCCTTGAAAAGATGACGTTTGCTGAGAACTTTGTGTTTGAGGTGCCAGGTCCGTAGCGGTCAAAGAACGGGCAGGTGGAGCAGAAGGGGCAGTCGCAACTACACTAAGCAGCGAAGGCTGGGCAGTTAAGATTTGGTTATCTTGCGGTACATTTTCTACTGGGAGCTCTTCCTGGGGTAAAGCCATCTTAGGCCGAGAGGCAATCGAAGGGGGCTTGGCCGGAATGGGCCGTTGTGGGAGCGGTGCCATTTGTGACACATTTGCTGCCGGCGGCTGAAAGCTTTCGGGATATTGCGCCCCGGGCTGTGTTGCAGGCATGCCTTGATTTGATACAAACCCTGGATCTATAGCATGAACGTTCGGCTGTGCTATATTCTGCATTGGTTGCTGACCTGGCGGCTGGATTGGCTGCTGGATTGGCTGCTGGATTGGCTGCTGGATTGGCTGCTGGATTGGTTGTTGGTCTGGCTGCTGAAGTTGCAGGTTTGGCCGAGCCTCGGCGGCACTCGCCGCTGGCTGCAGATTTATCTTCAGGTACGCTGATACCCCGCCTCTGGAAGGAGCCGCAAATGTAGGCACAGTGCGTTTTGGAGGAGGCGGCAAGGAATGCAACTTGTCCTTATCCATAAGCGGGGTGGAAGGACCAGCAGAGGGCGGTTCTGGACCATTCCCTCTTTGCTGCAGGCCTCCTTTGTTACCAGAATCATGGTTCTTATAAGTGTTGTAGCCTGCTTTCGAAAGGGCCTTTGTGCCTGAACCAATGCCCTTGGCCGTGGCGATTCCCGCGGACTTGAATGTGTTTTTGTTTTCTGACCAGAACGACATTCCGAAATGTTGCACTGATATGAAGGTCAGAGCTTGGAGCTTGGCGGAAGAGAGAGATGTGAAGAAAGATTGGAAATTACCTTCATAGAGATTCTCGGGACCCCGGATAAGTTCAGGCCTGCGTGTATTTTGGGCGCGCCTGCTGCGGCTCATGCTATGGCCCAGAGCTAGTCTAGGCTGGAGAGAGGCCACTATAAATTCGGGTCTTCTCAGAACTCAATATTTTATGAATTTTTTGATGGGGCAATTTTATTGTCAGGATAATTGAAAGCCCTCTTCACGATTTTGATGTTGCTTTTAGTATCGACTCATGTATTTTCAACAGCAGATGACAGCCAAGAAACGGCATCAAAATTGGAAACAAAGGCATAGCATAGCAGCCTCGCATCATTATGATCATTGAACGAAAATGTCTGTTGTAATTAGGCACAACACTCAATTGCTGCTTGCTTATTCAGCACTTTTCCTTGTCTTATTTTTCTTTTTAAATTTTTTTTTGCTGAACTAAACAAGTTTATCTTATTATCGGTGATGTATGCGTTGGGATATATATCTCAATCGTGTCAACAGGTCATATCTTTTTCTCGGCCCACACGTAGTTCTGACCAACTGCGTTTGATCCGTGGCATTTTTCGCAGGCCCCTTTTTATCTTCTGATATTAGACTTATTCCTGATGCTGGAATATGCCTCCAGTCCTGAGAATCGCCACCGTTTCGATTGCCTTTGGCAATATGCTATGACGTTCGTCCGCCACCATACTTTTCGATCTCGGAAAAAGCGACTCAGCTTGCGCAGACGATGCCGGAGTATATACCTAGTGTCTTGCCATCTCAAAGTTAACAGTAAGTGCCTTTTTTTTAGTTTCGAACTACCGCCCAAAATTGCCTTCATGGGCTCTCTCAGTTCATGTAGGTACAGCAATACCTCGCTTCGCTTTGATCTGCAGCCGACTCGTCCCTTTGAAACATGTCGGATTTTGGATTTTGATATCATCTTACCTGAATGTGAAGATTCCGTGGTTTTTCTTCTCCACGAGAGGGCTTTACGGTCTGGAATAGCTGACGACTTTGTGTTCTCTTTCATACTTCTAAAAGATCGTGAAACTCCGCTATTATAAGAGGTATGTTGTTTCACAGAATATGCCTCATTGTTAAGTTGTGGTATGTGTATTCTTAGTGAGTATCGGAAACGGAAGCACTTCGTTCCCAAACTTTGAGACAAACATTGGCTCAAATTGGAAGTTATCCAAACCAAACAGAAAGATTCGTAGCGGACGTGATGAACATTTGCGGGATTTCCTGGTACTGAATTTTGAAAATAAATGCTCTACGCAACGAAATCCATGGTTTTCCAGTGCTGGGGCGTATCAGTTTTCGAATGATCCGAAAGTGTAGCGGCTTAGATGCTTTCTTAAAAGAGATGCGAGTCTAAAATTGAAATTTTGGGTTTCGGGGATGCATCACATTCCAGCGTAGGCCTCTTGAGAGTAGTGAGTTGTTTTCAGACTTGAAGCCGATTTCACGTCGAGAAACACAGCACGTCTGGTATAACGTGGATAAGATACAAAAATTTGTTTTCAACGAAAATCAATTTACAAGTACTAAACTGGTGATTGACCTCTCTACTGCCTTAGAAAAGAGTCACATAATGCTTTTGTGCGTTAGACAATGCACTCCTAGGCTAATGATTAGTGGCTTGTTTCGAGTCATAATTACTGACCAGACTTGGTGCATTATAAATTTTTCCATGCAAGGGATGTTTCCGTAAGTTGTGGGAAAACCATGTTATTTTATCTAAAATGACTGATTCTCATGCATTCTCCTGCGATTCTTTGAAATTTCGCAACAGAGAACGGTCAATGGAGAGGATTAAAGAAACTTTTCTCCATACACTTCTAAGGCCATTCATGGACACCTCTTTTAATTGTGAGCCATCTGCTATAATTTTTGTCTATCGCATCCGCAACAGCCGTCAAACACGTAATCCTCAACGCCTCCTGAATTTCAGCTATCACTCAATAACTATTAAGAAAACTTCAAAATAAAAGATCTAACTGTATGCTTTGAAGCGACGACGGGTGCCAGCTTGTTCATCGAACTCTCGGTCTTTGGTGAGTCTTGTTCTTGCTGGTCCGTCAGGAAAAATGCAAATTGAGAATAGCTCTGGGCGGAACAATGAATAAAGCACCAATCAAAAAAGTCGCCTAAATAACCCCTTTTTCTAGTCAACGAGAACTACCAATAAGTAGCTCATTAGACTTCCCACGGCTAGTCCAACACTCAAAAAGACCGAGGTGAAACCGCCCGCGGCTTCTTTCTCCTCCGAAGTATCGCAATGGTCGCCTACCACCATGAAGCAAGAAGTGATAAGCTGGCCGTTCGAAAAGCCGAACAAAAACTGGAGCAAAATGTACCACAAGTCCAGCAGAATCACCGCCAGCTTCCCGCGCGGATGAATATTACACGTGAGAAACAACGGAATGAACATCAACCTGGCCACAGAATAAATGATGAGCGTGCGAGGGTTTCTGATGAGAACTCGAGACTTGGCGCCTCCGCAAAAGATTCGCCCCAAAAGATCGCCGAGATTCCAAATGAGGTAAATGAACGGAATGTAGATATTTTTGCGGAACACCACCAAGTGCAGATCCTTGTGCACAGACTCAACAATCAGCGCAAAGACAGGAAACAGAAGCGTCACGGCAAACGTGAGAAATATCGTCAGCACAATAACTTTTAATTTCGACCACAACACCCGAAACGGCACATGCGTGGTTTGCACATGCACATCTTCCAACGGCTCAGCGGCACCCTCCTCATGTGAGACGAGGTCGCCCAAAGCTCGGTACATAGAGTCAGACTTATGGTAGCCAATCAATGCCAACAACCCAATAGAAGCCATGGATATCAAGCTGGCAGTGATGTAGTATAAAAACAACCCGAAATTCTTTTCGACATACTGGTCCTCGGGTTCTGTACCTTTGCCATGGCCCTTTTCGCCTACTATCAATATGGATATAATGAGCGCAATCGACGGAAGTATCCCGGCGATTGCCTGGCCCACCATGACCGCATTGGTGTAGATTTGGCCCATTACGTTCACCGTCGCCATTGTTCCATTTTGCGCCAAGCATGTGGCCATGGAACTGACAAGGACCATGCACATTAGCCAGAGAAAAAACACAAAATCCTGCATTCGGATGAAGAGGTTCATCACACACGAGAACGCCATCATCACAAACACCCCGATCGTGATACTCATTCCGCGATTGATCCGGTTCTGGTAGTTGACACCCGTCTGTCTTTGCGACAAGTAGTAATTGTACGTCGTGGATGCTAAAGTGGACACGGACATCATTGTTGACGAGTAGATCTTCATGAGTTTGGGCGAATGGACGAGCCTCTCGCCGTAATACGCGGATGCACTCAAGAAACAATTCCAAGGCCAAAGAAGAGCCACGCCAATAAGTGTAAATGTCACATACTGGAGCTGGGACAAGGTGATGCCCCATTTGGAGACTCGCCAGAGGACTGGGTCATGCACTGTACCGTGGAAGTCTGTTCTAGTCATGTATCGAATTCTATAAAGATAACTGTTTCGACAGTTTCAAAGTAAAAAGCGTGCTTTGAGTATTAGAGGGCCAGAGATAAGCGGCATGAGTCGGCGACGCGCGGCAGTGCGACTATCTCAGCTGATTAAGTTGAGACTTTTATTGGTCCATCTTATATGATCAAGAGATACGCCAGGGTAGGCCCTTGAGTTTGACAAAAAACTTATGGTTTCATTATGTTAATTTAGTAAAACAATCTTTTTTATCTTTAATGTTTTCTGGTATTGCAAGAAAAAAGGGGTGCAATCAAATGTTCGGGCAATCTGTATTTTTGTCTAATGCCAAAGACGCGCTCGTAGCACCGTCTTTCATTACAACTTCAATTGACTTTTTACTTGACATTCTGACTTGAGGAAAAACACAGACTTAATAAAGAGCTGATATCAACTCTAGTCATATACCATAGTAGCGTTTCGGTGCTCAAAACGTGAGACGAACGAACTGTCCACAATATTGTTCAGCTTTTCATAAACTTTTAGAGAAGAGAGAAGGGCCCACCACTTCTGCAGTTAATCCTGAGCCCAAAATGGATTTTTGTAAAAGCCATATTTTGCTTTTAGTTCTGGTGCAGGGTACAATATCGAATGTAACAAGAATGTACGATCTCTTCTGTCTCGGGACTTGTTCCGCAGAAATTGCTGACCAAGCTAACGGTATCATTGATTGTCAAGCCTTCCCGTCGAGATTTTCGGGCAATGCGCTTCAAGAATATGTGCGGAAATTTGCAGACAGACAGCTGCGAAATCGTGTCAAAACGATCCCCCGGAAAGCTGCGGCCGTAGGATCAAACATTATATGAATTGAGCCTGAAGACTTTCTGCTGCCCTGAGAATGACTGAACCCGGGGAAAATCCAACTTTTTTTAACGCTCGAAACAATTCGTTTTTCACAGCAATGTGAGAATCCTTTTTCCTTTGAGAAGAAGAATCCTGATATATCTTCATCTGAGGCACTTACGTTGCCTTTCTTTCCATTTTGCTACAACATCAACTATCATATTCGTGGCAGAAACTCGTCCAACAAGTAGATGAGGATATCAAATGATCAATGTTTTATATATCTTTACAACAATACACCACGCCTCGGGAAGTAAAAGCTTTGAGAATCGAGGCGTTCCTCAATTTCTTTTGTCTCCGCGGAAATACTCGATGGCACCACTTCCACCACAGCCTCAAGCTTATTGTAAGAAGGACCTGTAGCCTAATATTGTTCAGCTCAATTTTTCCATTTTTCCAGTGAAGTGTCAGGAATCTTTATTGCTACAGGATCTCTCCTTCACAATTATCTCAATGTGGCATGAATTCATGATATATTATGGCTTGATCATATACAAATTTTGCTGAAATTGATCAGGTGTTCAGCATTAATATCCACAGATTTTCTACGTTCTTTATAGCTCACCACCACCTGACTCAATCTAATAGGCCCCTGGTTTCTCGGTATAAAATAAATCTCGAGACGAGCTTGTTTGGCCCTCGATTGTATCATCTTCCTCCGGAAGAAATGTCTTTTCTTGAGCATCCATCAATTTGCGCATGTCCTTATCGATTTTCATGAGCAGCTTCATCAACAAGTAATTCGACTCTTTGAGCGGAAGTCGAAGGGGAGACTGATCACTGACCCAGAACCCATTGGTGGTGCTAGTCTCAGAAACTCCAAAATGCTTCATGTGTTTTGCCCACTCTTCGTAGTCGTATTCCTTGCCAGGAACGTCCATAGCATCAGCTAGAATCTGTTTCAAAAGTCTGAGCAGGTCCGAGATCTCGGCTGTGAGATCCATCTGCTCGACATAACGAGAGTCGATTTCTTGGTCACCCTTCGTTTCTTGGTCACCCTTCGTTTCTTGGTCACCCTTCGTGCTTGATTCCACATCTCCAGATTGGGCATCCTCTCGGGGATAAGTCTCCGGATCTTCTAAAGCCTCGCCCACGGCACTTGAATGGTTGTGATTCTTGGACACTTCCGGCGAATAGCTCTTCCACCAGAGAAGACGCTTATATGTTTCAGACTCAAACAACTTGAGCGTCACGGAATCAAGCTTGTCAGAAATATCGAAGAGCGTGTCGCCCAAATTGGAAATGAGAATCGTCATCAAAGGAACAGCAGCGATTGCCCACACCACAAAGAAAATCCGACCAAGAGAGGTATCTGGGTGGAAATCGCCATAGCCAATTGTGACGAGACAAAGAAAGCAAAAATACATCGCGTTAAAAAAGCCCCATTTCTCAATCGAGTGGAATATAAGGGCGCCCAAGAGCCAGAACAGGATGAACACGAGAAGCGTGAGGACCAAAGCTACGCGTCCTTGGTTATGTGTAACTCTTGAGCGGAGCGTCCGCATCATGGCAAAGGCCTCTGGCTTAGAGGTTTCGGCGAGCTCATTCTCCAAATTTTGTAAAAGAGCTAGTCTCTTTTTCTCAATGTGATGCCAGAAAAGACTCGGGCCAGCCGAGGTCAAGATCACCTGTCTCAACACAGAGATGATAAGGCCCATGATTAAAACACCAACCAAAGAAAAAAACAACGCAAATACCTTGGCCCCCGGACTCATGGGCACAATGTCGCCCAAGCCTATAGTGAGCATTGACACCGTGCAGTAATATAGAGAAGAACCGTAGGCAATTCCTGGCATGAGCTGAGCCATCACTACTGTGCCCACAGCCTGCCATATACTAAACGAGATGGTGTGGGACATCAACAGACGTTGTTTTTTGTCTAGATTGAAACGGGCCCTGTACTTGTTCATCAAGTATCCGGTGACATTTGTGGCTAGCACGCAGGTGCACAAAGCGTACATGCCGATGGTGAAAACGGCAAGCCAGAAGCCTTCAGAAGGCTCGAGCCGGCTATCGCGGATTCTGTGGTCTGCCAAAAGTACCGCTACAAGCAAACATGCACATGCAGCCACGAAACTGAAGATCAGCACGCATTGGGCGAACAAATACCGAACCTGACCCAGAAAGTTCATCAAAAGGGAGATGTTGCCCAAAATGCCAAGGATAAATGCTAGTATGTTCAAAGCATACTCGGGCTCGCGGTCTGGGTCTGTCCGTAACGTGACAGGGTCTATCTGCCAGTGCTCGAGAAGACCCACAAAAGAGATTAAGTTGCCTAAAGGGGCAATGCAAGCGGCGATCACGGGGAAATATGCAGAGATGAAAAGCCAGAAGGCAAAATGGGGGTCTCCTGGCTGCACATGGAGATTGTATACCGTCGCTATAGGCACAGAAAGCGAGTGCTCGAGCACGAAATGTGTTCTGCGGCGATCTGTATCGGAAGCTTCTGCGTCGTTGTTTTCGAGATTCTCGAAAAAGTCCAACGGGAAGATTGGCTGGAATTTTTCTCTGTATTTGAGTACGGTTTCTTTGCTGAGAACGGCGGCAGAGTGGCTTTGCAGAGGACCGAGCAAGTCTTTGGCCGAGGTCATGCGTCGTCTAAGCTTGCTCATGATGCGAGGGCATGAGTATTTTGTATAGGGCTCCCGGGATTGGGGTGGGGATAGTTTTATAAAGGTATGATGATTGTTTTTTAAATGTTCGATGATTGTTTTATAAATGTTTTGTGGTTGTTAGAGAGACAGATGCGGGGCTAAGAAACGAGTATTGGTGATCAGGCTTTTTGTAGAATTAGGTTCGGGAACAGCCCCAAGAAGCGTTTTGGCCTTGCTCAAGATTATCAATCAATTATGTCACCGAGCATGGAGATGCCGGAGACGAGTGCGACTAAGCTGAGATTAGTACAGATTAAATGGGCTTTCGTTTGATAAAAAATAGGGTCTGTTATATTTTCAAGAGTCCACGCAAATGAGTCCACGCAAAATATCTTCACTTATTTTGAGTGTTACTTCAAAAAGCAAGAAGCGTTACACCATAGTATTGCTTTACATGTTCGTTAATCTTGCTATAAACAGTATTTTCTACCAGGGCATGCTCGCAGAGCTTTTAATGAGTGGAGCTGCGAAACAACTAAGTTGCAAAGTTTTCACACTTATAGACAAACGGCTTCTCGAGTTTTTAGTGATATGACCCGTGAATCACACAGATTCAAACTTGTTCGAGTTTTTTTTTTCAAAGCTCACATTGATCAAGGATTCTGCTCGAGTCTTCTCACTTGGCATTAAGTCTCTCGAGTTTTTCTACTCTGTGGTCCTCAGTATCAGCAATTATCAGCATTTTCTGAGCACTCTAATCTAAAAAGATATCAAGACTCGAATTTGTCAATAACCTGCACCATAATCTACTTCCTTTCACTCTAACTTTTTTCCTTATGCTATGTACACGAGTGAATCTCTCCTTCTAAAGCACATTAGGGACCTCGTTGCGCGGGTCCAACACGTACTTTCTCAATATGTTCTTCTGCACGGGCTTTTTGAGCCCGTTGACATCGCCATACTTGCCCTGTGTGCTTTGCTCCAACATTTTCTGGCGCTGCTCGGAAAGTTCGGGAGACATGAGCTTGTCCAAGATAGCAGAGATGTTAGCAGATCTATTTTCCAACACAGACAAGTCACGCAGCGTCTCGTTCAACTCGAGGTTGACTACTGGTTCGATGCTAGGCCACAGATTAATGCCGTACTTCTCTTTTATCTCGTTGATCTGCGCAAGAATCTTGGCTCTGTCTGCAGCAGGATCATCATGAAAAGACTTTGTGACACGGTCTAGGATCTTCAAATCTTCGACCTTTTCGATCGTGGCCTCATAATGTTTCCTGCGCGCCAAGAACTGGGCGATCTTCTCGGTGTTTTCAGAGGCCACCTTTTCCCGGGCTAGTCTTTCGTATAACTCGAACTGCGAACCTTTATTCACTTTTATTTCAGCAATAGCAAAATACTTCCTTGCAGAGATCTTTGGAATTTCCTCGATTCTCACAAGATCACCCTCTTTGCAAAGCTCACCTTCGTCGTGTACAAGGTAGTCCTTTCTCTTTAAAATATCTTTATGGACTCTTTTGTCGTAGGCCTTCGACTGCACGCGGACTTTGACCGTCTTGGCCATCTTCCCTTGCGACACGACCAATCCAACAAAATTCTGTCTGGGCATATTGTGTGTGTCTAGATTTTGGGGGAATGTGGAGCTTTGTGAGAAGGTAAAGTTTTCTGACTGTGCTTTAATCGAAGCCTGAGTCGCACGTAGATGTCTTCATTCATTTTAGGTACTACGAAAAATTTGGGCAGTATGTGCAAACCAGCCCAGCGCGGTGCCTTGTTTTTAGAGTTGAACAGAGAGAGGGAGAAAAGTGGTGGAATATAAAAAGTCTGCCGAGTAAAGGTGATCTTGAGCTGACCATTATCTTTTCAGAAAAAAGGCCTTTCATTTTAATTCTTTTTGTGATGTATCAATATATATAAGACGTTGACACTGTCATTTCCGGTAGGCCCGGTGGCTTTTCATTATTGTAAGCTTTACCTAGAATAATGCTGAACCCGAACGAATACAGAAGGATGAATCTTTTAAAAAAAAAAGAAGGATAAAAAAGCGTAGAAGTCACTTCAATTGATCGCACATTCTTAATAGGGTGAATATCGCACCATCGAACTAAGCAATTCGCAGAGCCTCAGTCGAACTTCGAATTCCTTTGCTAATTACTCTGGCTCTCAGTAAAGACTCATACCTCCCGAGATTTACGTCACGATATTTCTCAACTACTTCGGCTTCTTCAATCTCTATAATCTTTTTCTCTCTATTAAAGTCTACTGTCTGACCTCTTTGAGACACCTCTCAAATTTATTCACGAGCTCCTGATTTTCTGTTGCTGTTCCTACTGAGATCCTCAATGCACCTGTACAATTCAACTCTTTACCTCTGAATCGGACCACCACGGCATTTTCCACCGCAAGCTTGGTATACAAGGCATGGGCCACCTCGTTGGAAGGCTTTCCAGATTTGTCGAGGATCTCAAGCAAGATGAAATTCGAGTCGAGCCCGCCGATATTCTGACCCACGCCTTCGAACTTCTGTAAATTCTCCAACAACTTAGCTCTCTCGTTAACAATCAGATCCACATAGTTCTGCATTACATGCAAGCCTGCTTCTGAGTTGGTGGCCCGCATGGCCACTGCAGATGTCAACGACGAGATATTGTAAGGGTACTTCATTGCATTGAGATAGTGAGAAAGCTCTTTGCTGGCGTATGTAATACCCAAACGAATGCCCGCAAGCCCGAAGGACTTGGAAAGCGTTTGCATAACCACGAGGTTCGGGTAATCGTTGACCAATGTAGACATTGAGGGCGATGAACCGTCATCTTCTGTAGCAAAGTCGATATAGGCCTCGTCAACAACAACTAGCCCATTCCAGAGCTCACGGGCCTTTGTGACAAGCTCAAGGAGATCGCACACTCTGAGCAATTTTCCTGTAGGATTTCCGGGAGAAGTGAGATAAATCAATTTGATACTACGATCGGCAGAAATCGCCAGGAGAATGGCCGACGTTTCAATCTGGAAATCCGGCGTCGTCAAAGGAACACGGACTAATTCCACATCGTTCACAGCGGCACAAATAGAATACATTCCGTACGTTGGAGGACATATCAAGAGCTTATCCTTGGCAGGCACACAAACGCACCGTAAAAGCAAGTCAATGCTCTCGTCTGAGCCCACTCCTAGACATAAGTTCTCGGGAGAAAGCTTACCGGCTTTTGAATCCGTCGAATACTTGTTTTTCTGACCGTTTCTAAATGCTATGATCTGCTTTTTCAAATCGATCTGGTGAGGATCTGGATATCTATTGAGCTCCAAAGCTGCCTCAAAAGAAGACAAACTCTCGAGTGCGGGCCCGTGCGTGTTTTCATTGGCATCCAAGAGAATCCCCTCTTTGAAGTCGTCTCTAGCACACCGGTAAGGCTCGAGCTTGGCGATATTGGGTCTTACCAAAGATTGCAAATCGAAAGACATGGTCGAGGTTTAGTACAAAAACTTAAGTACGAAAAGTAAGATTCAAGGGCTTAGTCACACTGTCTTTGATAATTGAGCCTTAAGCTGATATAATCGCTCAGAGACTCGCTGGGATCGGAAGGTGGGGAATGAAGGATATATGAATACGCCCGGCTTATCAATGATCGCAGTGGTGTTCGGCTATAAAACTGGCCGCATCCGATGACTCAACTGATAAGTGAAACCCGACGCGCGCGGCACGTGACCGTCTACATGAGACCTCGGGGGTTTTTTTTTTTTTGTCAGGACAGCTTTTTTATTTAGCTGATTTATCCTGATTTGTAATTCTCCTTTATGTTTCGCTCCAATTCTATTTGCCAACTTCCCCGTTCTTCTTTTCTTTCCCTCTCATTTCTTTTGCTTTTCTTGCTATTCTCTTTGCTGATGTCAGTATCGCTTTTATGGCTTCTCTTTGCAATATTCCTGACCCCCTCGCTATGCTTTCTTACCCGCAAACAATCGTATACACCTTTCATGACATATGGTGGCTTCTCATAACATTATATGACACTAAATGACACTTCCTAACACGTTATGCCACATTATAGCATTTGATGACATTTTGAAACTTTTTATAACAGCTTTTGACTTTTAATGATGCTTTGTAACATTTTGTGACACCTTAAGCCTTCTTTGTACCACCTTTCTTTCGATTGCCGCTCATTTGCTTCTTTGATCCTCTTCCTGCTGGATGACCTGGCCCGCCCTCGGCTCTTTGTGTGGTCTGATTGAGGCCTTGCTTGCCCACAGGCTTCAAAATACTCTTAGGCTTACTTTCTTTGACCGCAGGTTTCCACTCACGCTCTATAATCGGTGGTTTTGACTTCACCACTTTCTCTTCTTTTGGCGAAGAAAAACCAAACCGGAAACGGTTTCTCCATTTACGGGTCTCTGTGCCCCCACCACTCGTCAGTTCAAAAGCACTTGTTTTTGTAGGTTTCGAAAACATATCACCCAAGCTCTGTACCGTAGGCTTCTCCTGCCAAGTCCGATCAGGTTCGCGAGGTAAGAAGGCTGCTCCAGCCGAGACTGTATTTGTTTGGCTTTGGTTCTGGCTTTGGCTTTGGCTCTGGTTCTGGCTTTGGCTTTGGCTCTGACTATCTGTGCCTGTGAAAAGCGTCGTGAGTCTATGCATCGGAGACAGCTTCCGTTTACCTGACCTAATACTCTCTTGAAATTTGGTCCACAGAGGCAAGAGAGTGGAACTAGAATTTTTGGCACGAGTGGAGTTGGTAGACTCTTTAGAGGCAGCTTTTCTAGACGGTCCTGGAGTCTCTACCCTACTCTTGATCGTTGATGGTTCGGGCTGTTTTGTTTTGGTTGAAAGTCCCGAAACGACAAAAGGTGAGTATTGCAATTCGGCCTCTTGGTCAGAAAGCTTTTCGCTTTCAAACGCTGGCGGATAACCCGGCCCCGCTCTTCGCTGAAACGTGTCTGCATTTGCGTCCTTCAATGGTGCATCGTAAATTGGATGTCTAGGGCGATTGTGCTCATTGTGAGGACCAGAAGTTAATCTACTATCTTCGTCTTCCGCGCCATCTTTAGGCAAAGCTGTTTTTGGCATGTTAATCATAGCCAACGGAGGCCGGCCTCTCGGAATTTGGAGTGGGGCTGGCGAATTATCGATAGTAATGAGCGTATGGCTACTGGCGTGTTTTTTCTTGCTCTTCTTCGGGTGAGCTTTGTTCCCATCTACCTTTTGATTGCCTTCTCCTTTTTGATTGCCGTCCCCCGTTTGCGTGCTCTCCACCTTTCTGGTGCTTTCTGACTTTTGAGCAGTCTCCTTTCCGTCTGCTCTTCGTTTTTCATCTTGGCTCTTAGAAGTGCTTTTAGGAGGGTGCGCATCCTTAACTGCTTTCTTCATTTTCTCAAAGTTGACATCTACGGCTGTACCTTTCTCTGTTCTCGCGGGTCTCGGTGGTCTTGGAGCATCAACAGAGATATAAGGCTTCTCGATTGACCCAGGATGAATCTCCTTTTCCTTGTCCGATATCTCCTCCTCCTTGAATACCAGCTGTTTATGGCTCGGGTTTGCACCCGAAGCTTTAATTTCTTCTATTTCGGCTTGCTCTGGTGGCTTGATTCCGGTCAAGGCCTTGATAACTGCACTTTCTGCTGCTAATTTTCTCTCGTTTACCTTTTCTGTTTGAGGCGCTTTCTTAGTCTTTAATTTTGCCTTAGAGACCGCCTTACTAGGGTTCAAGATGTCTGGACTTCTGGACGAACTTTTCGTAACAGGACCGATTTCGGTTTGTTTCGCAATTGCAACCGGGAGATAGGCATTTTGAGAGACCACTTTTGTATCATTCGATACTTTTTTGGTTCTTGACTCTTGTCTATTATCTGGAGCTGGCTCGAGAGCAAGGTCGTTGGGATCATCAGATAAGAAAGGGTCGGATATGCTCAACGGCAACAGATGCTCGATGTTCGGTTCAGTAGCAGGGCCAGGCAGTTCTGTGGAAGACTCCAAATTAAGCCACGATGGCTCTGGCCTTGAAGCTTTCTCGTCACGAGCCTCCTTGGTATTTCTAGCCGCTGCATCTGATCTTCCAGGAAATTTAAAACCTCTTTTAGCCGGCACAGAATGCGGGACTTCATTCACGGAATGCCGCGGACTGATAGGCGCTGACTTTTCCAGAGCCGGTAAAAGCTCTCGCGGAATACCTGAAGGCGGGGTTCTTGAAAATAGCGTGCTTCCAAGAGAGCTAAGTTTCTTGCGGAAATTACCACCGGTGCGATAGTTGAACAAAGAACTGGTGGCTGTTGGAATCAACTGAGAGGAAGGGGTATAGAGATATTGGGGCACTAGATCAATTTCAGGAGACAGCGAGCGGTCTTTGGTTTTGATCACCGGGGTGTCTATATCAAAGGGAAGATGGTTGACTGTGAATCTATTATCACTTTGCCCATTTAGATCACGCACAAAGTCGAGCATGGACAGGTCCGACATCGCAAATTCGGACCCGTCCGAGTATTGGGAAGAAGGTGAAACCAAAGCGGTCATAATAAAACTGGTCTCTTGCTGTTTGAGAAATTAAGGAGGCAGGTTCCGTTTTTGCCAACTCTATGAGGATACGATTTGGGTGCAAAATGAGGGTGAAGGTGCAAAACAGCACGTGCGTGATGCACGTGACTCTGGAGGAATAGAGGTCAGAGGAAAAAAAGCGAGTGGTGAATCGTTGATCTTGATGTTTTTCGCCTTTTCTGTTATTTCGGAGTTTTTTTCTTGACTGCTCCTCAATACCTTTGCTGATTTTTTGAGCATAGTCTTTCTTCAAATTGAACTAATAGATCCGGAGTGTCTTTATTATGCTCCCTACTCGCGCTTCTACTTACAATTAGGTTCAGGGAAGAATATCGCTCTCTCGCCTCTCGTGACTATAAAGCAAAAAATAACATCGAATTCAAACCGGAATTAGACTCTCGGCTAGAATCTTCTAGTGTTAAAACTGGTCAGTTGTAAATCTAGGCACTCAACAGTCAATTCACCTAAGCTTTCAAGGTCACAAATCAACAGTGCATAGTCTACATTCTGCCGACAGAGAACTCTTTAAAAAAAAACAATCATAGCAAATTCGAAGCTTCGTAGGAAAAAAAAACAAAAGAAAAAAAAGAAAAGACCTTTGTTGTTTTTTAGGTGTTTTCGAGAAATTCGTCGTTTATTTCCCCAACCTAGGCTAAACTGAACGGTTCTGGGAGTGGGAAAATACAGAGAGGGCCGTGTGAAGGTCTTGTAATTTTCCACTACTGATCCCGCACATCCGTACATTTGCGAAGGACACCATGGCACACTAAGAACTGAGGCAAGACTGTCTTTTTAGCGGTTACACCATCTTTTCATTCACCAGGTTCGCTTGCTTCTCATCATACCCAGATTGCCAAATCTTTCAATATGGAGTACGACCTCAGATACGATGCCAAGACCAAAGGCATGCAATTCAAGGAAACCCCAGAATTCGTGACCCCACAGCTTCAACTAGAGATTGACCAGATGAACACATTGATTAGTGAGCTAGTGAACTTACAGGCCCCCGTGCCGCCCAGACCGGGTCCCGAGAATTTCAATAAGGATATGTCGAAAATGATAAAGAAATTGTACGAGTCCGGCGTCGCTCTGTTCAAGCAAAACAAGTTTCCGGAGTCTGCCAAGCAGTTCAGCGTGGCTATCGAAATCATAAATCGCCGAAGCAAGTTCGAAGCATTCCAAGGTACATTACAGGAACTCGGCCTCTTACTTATGAGTCGTGCCGATGCATACTTGAAGTGCAGAGAGTACTTGAAGGCGTTCAACGATGCCGATATGTTGATCAACATGATGGTGTGTACTCCCGACAACTTCTTGAGACGCGGTGTGGCCAACTTTTTCTTGGGAAACTACGAGGACGCACGCGCCGATTACCAGCGTGGCTTGGCATTTGACGAGAAAAATGAGAGACTTGTCAAGGAGTTGGAAATCTGCCTCGACAAGATTCTCGAAGAAAATGGTGACTACTTGTGATGTGCTGGGTTTTGTAGTAGATGGGTCTTGACAAAATGGGAATGTGTAAGAGATAATGCAGTTTTTTGTCTGCGAGGAAAACCCCAGATTGAATGTCGTGGTCAAAATGTGTAAAGCAGCGTCAAAGACTTCTTTGTAGTGACACGAAATTGAAACGGTCAGGCCACACCGACACGTGATGGAAAAACTGCCCAATGGGCAAACAAAAAGCCCTTTTAAGTACACAATGGGACAATGGGTAAACAACAGAGCATGCTGTCGCGGATGCCTAGAAGAATATCGAGTGAGTTAAGTCAGACAAAAAGTGTTGGAGGTTGCCGAGAAATGTTGCCCCGGACCTTAAACTCTACGATTAGTTGAACGAAGAAAAAAACGAAAACGCAAACCTTCATATAAAAACTTGACACGAAACTTAAATCTCTGACCATCAACTACATTAATTCTTGCCTTCACCGTATTAGGAGTAACCCTGGAGCCTCGTGTCAGAATATCAGAAGTTGCGAACCCTGGTATCAGTGTCAGCGGATCTGAGGATCTAAGGATCACGTGACCGAGAAAAAAAAAAGGTGAGAACGTCACGTGAGTTTTTCATTTCGATATAAAAGGGAGAGATCTGGTTCACGGAGAATAAAGAAGTCCTTTGGACCTCAAGGAGACGGAGACCACTCTAAGTTGGGTCCGTAGTAATTGGTATCAAAATACAAATCAAGAAGAGAACCGAAGTCGCGTTCCTATAATCAGAGACCTCACCTGACAAAAGGGCGTTCCGGGGTCCGTGGCGCACGTCTATGCTGAGACAATAGACCACCTGCCGGACCAACTCAATTACCGAGGGCGAATACGGTACGAGTTCCGGAGACAGGTTCTCAACAGCCGGACGCGATCTCACAATCCTGTAACAAATATTACAACTTAGCACCATCCCATAGACCCTCATATGTCTGTCGCCTCCTCGAACATGGACAATCCTGACAATGCCGTCATCGTCTTATCCGAGGACGAGGACTCTATATACACGCCTCTGCCTGGGCGGCCGCCCCAAGAACCCAACGTGGAATCGGCTCGGATCGCTGCTTTTAATGCTTTACAAGCCCATAACGCGTATATGCCTTCTGGATCAGATCCGAGCCCGTTTTATAATTCCAAAAACGGGCTTCCGAGAAACATCTCGCGCCACGTAGATGAGCCTACGGCCAAAAGACACAAGCCAAACTACCCACAGGCCGACTCAGCTCCTGATAATACGCTTTTTGTGCAAGATGAGGATACAATTGGTAACTTGAGCACATCTAGTAGCCCCCCGAAAGATACACCGGTCGAAGGCCAAAGGTATATGGACCCTCAGCCTCCAGCACCTGAACTGCACGAGTTTCCAGAACAACAGGCGCCCCATTCCGAGACTTTTCGCGAATCCAACGGCTCAATTTCTAATGGAGGCTCCTTTCGCGGCTCTTTCCATGAAATTGTCGTCATCAGCGATGAAGAAGAAGAAGAGAGTGACTCGCGTACTAGGGTGCCCGCGTCTCCAAATATTTCGTACACTGTAGGCGACGAGATCACCACGCCAAATAGCGCAGGAATTCATCAGCATGAGTCGAGCGGTGAAGATACATTTCACGATGCGCTGCTGGCACTCATACATCCCCCACTCCTGTTACCAGCTGCAGTAGTTGACCTAGACTCTCCGCCGGCTCACAACGGAAATGACGCAGCTCATTTTGGGCCCAGGAAATCGGTAAATAATTACGCAGAAAGCGATCATGTGGCGAAGAAGAAAAAGGGACCCACATGGCGCTATGAGTCGTCTTCAGACGACGAGATCGCCATTTTGTCCAAGGAAGAGGCTGAACGTATAGGAAGCTTCAAGAAGAGCTCGTTTCAAGAACCACCCTTATCAGGACATTCAGCACCACCTGTACAGGCGGCACTACAGGCAATGGCGCCTCAGCCAATACAGCCAATAGGGTCATTTCAACCAAATCAGCCCAATTACCAAGTTCAACCGAATGCCCAGCCGATTTCTCAACCGACCCCCTTTGCACAAAATGGGGAAGTAGTGCAATTGAATGAGTCAATGCAGCCAGTTGAGATGACCCAGTCCCTATTTAACAAACCAGCGCCCGTTTTCCACGCTGGCGCAGTTTCCTCAACGTCTCCAGAAGAGAGTCCACTCACGACCAAAGAGGACCGCGTGACCCAACAATACTTCATGAGGTTTGAAGTGCCGAAAATTCAGAAATACATTCATGATCTAGATAAGCAGGTGGCAAAGCTCCAAACTGAAACTAAGGAGCACTTCGACGAAGTGAGAAACACGAGGAGCAAGATTTCAATGCTTACGTTTGATCAAACCGCTCTCAAAACAGAGTACCTCAAGCATGTAAATGACAGGCTTCGGCTCGCAGACCAACTGCTTCAGCGCCTGAAAAAAGTACGGAGATATCGGTCGATAGCCGAGTCGGTGAAGAACCTTAAACTTGCGCCGAAATCTGAGACGTTGGCAGCCGGTGCTTCAAGTGCTCTTTCAGGTGTCGATGGATCTTCCATGTACGGCACAAACGTCAACCCTTACATGACGCGCCCGGTGAATACCGATCATGAGCATCTCGAAGACCTCTTCAAAGATCTATGTAGAGAGGAAAAGGTCGAAGGCATGTCACCCACGCCCTCTGCGCTTTCAATTCAGCTTTTGGACCACCAGAGGCGTGGTTTGTTCTGGCTTTTGCTGAAGGAAAAAGCCAAGCAAGGATGTATTCTTGCAGATGATATGGGTCTTGGTAAGACAGTGCAGACAATCGCAGTGATGTTGGCAAATTTGCCCACAGACCCATCGTGCAAGACAACATTGATCATTGGCCCAGTCTCCTTGTTGCGACAATGGGATGCAGAAATGAAGGCGAAAATAAAGCCTGCTAATGCATTGAAAATCGCGTCTTTCCATGGCCAGGAGCGCCGGAGATTTTCGTCGTTTAGCCAGTTGGCTGATTACGACGTGGTCCTCACCTCCTATACAACTCTCGCGTCTGAGTTCAAGCAGCATTTCCAGCAGGAAATGGAACGGGCGCTCATCACAAGAGGAAAGAACGCATTGCCTGTCCGCGGTACTGGAGGGCAGCAATACATGTCCCCGTTCTACTCAAAAAAGTCCAACTTCTTTCGGATCGTTTTAGACGAGGCCCAGTATATCCGCAATAAACTTTCACAGGCCTCCAAAGCCGTGGCCTGTTTACGTGGAGTACATCGAATGTGTTTGACAGGTACGCCGATGCAGAATACCATCGACGATCTTTATCCTATTCTACGTTTTCTCCAGTGCAGGCCATATGACGAGGAAACGAAGTTCAAGCTAGACATCACCGTGCCCCTTAAATCCGACAGCGATAACTTTGACGACTACGATAGGAACGCCTCGATGAAAAAACTCCGCGCAGTCTTGCTGGCAGTGATGTTGCGCCGGACAAAAGATTCAAAAGTCAATGGCAAGCCTTTAATTGAGCTTCCTGAGAAAATAGTGACGCCTGTATTTGTCAAGATGGAAGACGAGGAATTAGAATACTACAAGGATCTCGAAAAAGGCATTCAAAAAAAGGCAAGAAAGCTCATGCTGTCGACAGTGAATCAGGGCCCCAGCTCATTTCTCACGTTGCTTCTTCGGTTGCGACAAGCTTGTATACATCAGTTTTTGGTGGAGGTCGGAGAGCTCAATGCACAAGCCAATGCAGGTTCATCTAATAATTGGGAGCTGATGTTCAGGAGAATCACAGTGATGGGCGAAAATGTCAAGCAAACGGTACGCGAACAAACAAGCGACGAAAGAGACTTAGAATTGGACCCATTCTCGAATAGCACCGCGGTCAGCGAGTTGCAATATACGTGCCCTATGTGTTTTGACGTGGTGGGTGAAGATTCAATCGTCATTCTAGCCAATTGCGGTCACATGATTTGTTCTGGGTGTGCTAGCACGCTATTCACTCTGATGGCTTCAATGCAAGAGGAACCCACTTGTGTTACTTGTAATATGTCGATGTCGTCAGCGGACCTTGTCGACTTCGATATGTATGCAAAGGTTTGTCAGGAGGGATTGGATTACTATAGTCTCCAGCGCATTTACGGAGTTGTCACCACGAGAAAAACATCGAACTCCGAAAAGGTGAAACTATTGATAGAGAGAGAGCAGGGCTTTACGCCATCTGCCAAAATGGAAAAGACTCTAGAGATCATAAGGCAGATCACTACAGATACCCCAGACGAAAAAATCATCATCTTTCTGCACTTCACCGTCACTTTCGATCTCATGGAACATGCCCTCAGGCTGGAGAACATCGAGTTCTTGAGGTATGATGGATCCATGAACATTGATGCCAAGAACAACACTATCAACGAGTTCTACCAAGGAACCCCACGTGTATTACTTATCTCGTTGAAGGCCGGAAATGTCGGACTCACGTTGACGTGTGCTTCGCACGTCGTGATAATGGACCCCTTCTGGAATCCCTACGTGGAAGACCAGGCCATGGACAGAGCACATAGATTTGGCCAGCAGCGACCTGTTAACGTCTATCGATTGTTGATTCGCGACAGTGTCGAAGATAGAATCCGAGATCTTCAAGATCGAAAGAAAGAGTTGATTGGTTCGGCACTCGATGAAAAGGCCTTAAAGTCGAGCAGCCATCTCGGAAGAAGAGAATTGGGTTATTTATTTGGTTTGAATAGCCTTAGATGATGAGGACGAACTCATGAGCACTCAAGAGCGAAACTTTTTAACTTTTGTCAAATTTCTTAACCAATCGCTCTGGCTCATAAGCTGGGGCTTAGCATAGCATAGTTCCCAAGTGAGCATACTTTCGAAATTCAAGCCATACTTGTCCAAAGATTTGCAGAGGTAGATGAGCTGAAGCACTAAACCGTCTTTTTGAGACTTGATTTCTAAGTCGTCTCCCAGATGAGAAGCGCCAATGCTTCCGAAATGCTCTCTCAACTCTGCGAGAAGGATGTCAACCAAACTTTTGACAAACGAGTGAGCTAAGAATCGATCCTCGCTATCGTTTTCCAGCTGGCCGACTGGATGGAATATCGCAAGGTATATCGATAAAGAATTAGATAGGTGTTCTCGGTACGTCTCAATGCATCTTTTGAGGTAGGTGAGTTTCTTCAACTTAAGCAAAGGCTTCAAAGATGCGATTTCGCTTGTGATGAATTTGTACCGGGAATTTAGGTAAATGACTTTGAGAGAAATGTCCCGCGTTGCAGCTTCAGTTCCTGTCCCCTTTCTGGTCGACTCAGTATCGGCCCCTTTGGCTATATTGAGCAAATCAGGACGGTTCAAGATCTGGAAGATCTTCAAGATGTTGGACTGCTTCAAGTTGGTATTAAGAAGTTTGACTAAGCCCTTCACCATGATTTGAAGTTCAGTCTTGATTTTCTTCTCGATTTCACGGAAAGTTTGCAACTCGGGAAACTTGATGATAAGCATCTTGACCGTCATCGAGATCTCCAACGCCTCCTGGTAGTTTCCCTGCAAAATGCACAATTTGCAAAGCGTCGGAAGCTCTAGTATGTCAAGAACAGAATCGAAGTTGAAAAGCACGGAGTTTGCGGCGGCCGCTGCCTTTTCGGTGGCACGTGTTTTGACGGGTGTGTCAGATTTCAAATGCATTTCGTTGATGTTCACAAGAATGGCGTTGATCTCTGCGTCGAGTCTGGTGTCGATTTTCGTCGAAATGGCCTTCAAGTCCTGGCTGACGCCAATGATCAACTCGCGGTTGTCATTGGTCGTCTTTGCCAATTTCAACTCGATCTGTCTTGCTCGCAGATCTAGCTCTGCGATCTCCTCTGTGAGTGTGGTTTGCCCCGGCACAACGGAGCTTGAGCTGCCAAACAGGTCGGTCGAAAGGAGCTGCTCGTTCACCAAAAGCGTGTTGAGATACGACTCGGCCTCTTTTCTAAGACTTTCGTCCGATTCTAGTTTCGAGACTAGGGCTGGGTCAAGGTTCTCCTTGAGACAATTGATGAGCAAGGATGACATATTAGAAAGTGTGTGAGTTTTAAAAAACAGCCGGCTAGAGATGAGCAAGTCTCGAAATGATTTATTTATATGTATGGTGTCCTGATATGCCGCCAGAAGTCTTGAGGAATCCGGCCAGTTGATATTGGAACACGAGTGATTATCTGAGCTGTTAGGAAGAAGCCCTCGGTTGTTGGACAATCTGCAGGCAAACGATCCTAAGGTGACAATTCCGAGGGTCTGCATTGATACTCCAGTGTCTGCCTTGACACTCAAGTATATGATCAATAATATTCCTTGCTTGTCCCTGAAGCGCATGGTTGGTAAATGGGTATTGATATGTTCGTGGGAAAGTTTGAGGCTAACAGCTGTGTAACTTTCGGAACTTTTTTGGGGCTTGCAGAATCTAGGGGTGTGAGAAGTGCAGTTGTAGTGCTGAGTAGTCTTGAGTGAATGAGAAAAAAAACAGGTCCGCAAGTTTGTGGAGCTCAGCGGCATAGAAGCTCACATTTCGTGAAGCATTACATCAAAGGCTCACACTTGAAAAAAAGGCCATTCGCTTTCTATAAAGACCGACCCATTTCTGCTACGAATGTCTACCGTGGGTGAGTCGACTTGAGATATCTCTGACGTCGCAGAATAGAGCCTTCTGTAATATGAGGAAAACGCACAAAAGTGAAGCTTTCACAGAGAAGAGAGAGCAAGCATCTTGAATGTAAACAAGAATCTTTCTTCGATTTACCCACTAAAGTATTTGGCATTCAATAAATACCCTTGAAATTCGTGGGCGTGCGCGGCACACTTTTCTCTAATCGCCCGTGTGCGGCCGCTATCAACGAGCCTATTGTCTGCATCCTCAATACTTGCCCTACACCCAACCTTTCGTATCATTTTCGGTTAATTTACTTTTTCGTTCTCAGCTTCAAATGGAGGGCCTTTTTTTCAACATCGACTACGGATACGTCGAGGGCGTGGTCAGAGGGTACCGGAACGGGCTCTTGACTCTGAACCAGTATGTGAATTTGACCCAGTGTGATACTTTGCAGGACTTGAAGTTACAGCTTTCCGCTACCGACTACGGCAACTTCTTGGCGTCGCAGGCCGGCCCCTTGCTGACTTCTATCATTCAGGACCGGCTCTCAAAAAGAATGTACCTGGAGTTCCAATACTTGCGGAGCCAGAGCACAGGAAAGTTGGCCAAGTTCTTGGACTTTATTTCCTACGGATACATGATCGACAACGTGCTGTTGATGATCACGGGGTCGTTGCACGACCGTGACTTGGCCGATATCTTGCCCAAATGCCACCCTTTGGGCTGGTTTGACACGCTTCCCACCTTGTCTACAGCAAGCGACATAGACTCGTTGTACGACGTTGTTTTGGTCGACACTCCGTTGGCGCCGTTCTTCAAGGACTGCTTGACGCTCCACGACTTGGACGACTTGAACATCGAAATCATCCGGAACAAGTTATACCGGAACTACTTGGAGGCGTTCATCAAATTTGTCGAGCAGGAATTCGACGGGCCGGACCTCGAGATCATGACGCGCTTGTTGAACTTCGAGGCGGATAAGCGCGTGATCAACATTGCGTTGAACTCCTTGAACAATCCCGATTTGAGTGCCGAGGACAAGCTTGGCCTTTTCCCACAGTTTGGCCAGTTATACCCCATCTACCACAACGAGTTGGCCAACGCCGAGGAAGTAGAGCAGATCAAGAGCGTTGTGGAGTCGATTGGCGAATTCAAGGAGATTTTCAGCGACTCCCAGGGTACCGGCGGACAGAAAAACATTGAGGACTGGTTCTACTTGTTGGAAATGAAGTACAACAAAAACGCCTTCACACAGCAATTTACGTTGTCGAGCGTTTGGGCCTGGTTGCGGTCGAAGGAACAGGAGGTCCGCAATATCACGTGGATCGCCGAGTGCATTGCCCAAAACCAGAAGAACAGAATTGATAACTACATCTCGGTGTATTGAGAAGGGACTCTGTAGGGAGACAACGTGAATGACGCTGTGGGGTTTCAAAAAAGAACGCCAAAGAGGAATAGCAAAGAATAGATGTATTTTAATCTTGATTAAGGCGTAGGCACAATTCTCGTGAATACTTTTTGCTGAGAGTGATGTATCTTAGTGACTCTTCTATTGAGTCGGGTGATGCAACCTTTGATATTGGCTCATGCTGCTAGCCTATGATTAAAATAAGTTGATTTAATTGTAATTCGAGAGCGTTAGAGTGCCCTTCGCTTAGCAGTGGGGTTGAAGGCTGACTCAACAGGGTACTATCCATGAGTTAAAGGAGAGTTGAGTTTTATAATTACACCTGTTGTACTCCGCATCGCTACCAGAAGTCAGACGTCGAAGTTGTACTTTCTTAATTATCATTGAACTGGTATGAAGGATCAATAATTTTCCACCACAAAGTTCAAGAATTCAGGCAATTTTCTGCACTTACAAAGAAGATGGGAAACTAAGCAATCGCTCTGATTTAAGGTGTCGCCTCTCACACACTTTGGAACATGGTTATGAGCTCCATCGCTTTCATCTCAAGACGCGTATGGATCTGGACCCTGCACCTCTGGAACAAATCTTCATTTCCTCAATGTCCCAGCTTTTCATCCCCTCTTCCCCTGGAGACAGCGATGGAGATCAATCACAAAGAAGCCGGTCACGTAAATATCTGGACCCGTTTTCAGAGCGGCCGCCACAGACGCCAGAGTTTCTGTTTGCAGCCGCAACTTCCCAGGTATCGCATTTGGCAGATGTATTGGCACTGATATCGGCAATACACACATATGCCTTAATGGTGATTTCGCCCTACGGAGTCACGTTTTTCTCGGAGTATAACCATATCATGAACGCACAGGTATCTGTAGACGCGTCGCTCTTTTCCGCCTTCGAGTATCATTGGACAAACACCGAGAGCCTCGGATCCGATGAAACCCCTCCTAAAAACGTCCAGTTGGGAATCAACGTACACATGCTCAATGACGCGTTTGCTGCGGCAGCCGCCACAGTCATCCCCAGAGGAAAAGCTGCAAATAACGGCACTTCTGGCGCAGTTCCAGACACTGTGTTGTGTTATCTCAAGTATCGGGGCGACGGGCATGCGCTTGTGGTGGAATTTGAGGACCGATTGATGAGCGAGCAGATCGAGTTTGCCACGTTTCACTTGGACATCGAGTTTCCGTATGGCGACGAAAACCCAGAGCTGCAGACGCGGGATTCAAACGAGCAAGCGGCCCTTTTAATTGACCACTCTTCCCTTCGGTTAGAGGTCATTCTCCAGAGCGATATACTAGCCAATTTGCTTCAAGATCTTCAAAATCTAGGCACGGAAGATTTGTACATTATAGTGAGCAACAAGACTTCTGCGCAGGGGACGATACAAACAGCCAGTAACCATTCTAATCTGGTGGATTTCATATCCAAGGGCGCCATTGGGTACCTGAAACTCGTGTATCCAAAGGCTCGTACGATGCTCCGGAAACTCGAGATTTACGAGGAAAGTGATACAGATTTACGTACCGTTTCTGATTCTGTTCTCTCCACCGTGGGGTTCTCCTCTTTCATCAAGATCTTCCGTGCCGTGAAACTTTCGTCCAAGTGCAAAATCATGAAGGACTTTAATGGGGTGTTTTCAATCCAACTACTATGTAAGAATACAGCAGCGAAAAACTATCCAGGAACCTTGATTGCGTTCAACATGCTCGAGAAATCCGAGCTAGGTGGGACTGGCCAGGTGTTTGAAGTGGATGTTGGCAGCTTGTTTGACGACCACGTGTATCAAGAAGTTCGAGAATACGAACATGAAAGTTCTAAGCAATCAGGAGATCCGGAAAATGCCGTGCATACAGAAAATCATCGGCCCCCCAGGAGGTCAGGAACAGAAGCACATTCCACATTCTCGGGTCCTGATCTTCCAGCCGACCATGAACCATTTTCATTTGAAACGTTCAGGAGAAAACCAAGTGGTGGTCAGCAAACTACTAAAAGAAGTAGACTTGGAGAGGACAATACCTCAACAGCGGCTTTCGAGTCAGAGACGCCCGACCATCCTGTCTTCTTATGATCGGTCTAGTCAGCAGACACGGGTCAGCCACGAGTTTTGTCTATTCTACGATTGACGCCCATGACTCATAAAAACAATTCAGATGTTGGCAATTTCGATGAGCTCTGTTTCATAAACCCTCAAAACTAATTATATTCCACCACTATAGGTACGTGACCTTGAATGCCATCAGCAAAGTGTCCTTCAATTTCTGCTTCAAGTTCAATTTGCGGCTGCGTAAAAACAGACCGGCAAGTAGAAGAATGATGATGACCGAAATAATCATGGGTGAGTTTTGGTGAAGCGTTATCCGTGAGAGATGGTAAAAATGGATAAAACGATCACGAACGGTTTGCACTGTTGGAGTAGAGTCTCGATTGTCTCCTGGGGTTTTTGCCAGCCTTGCCGTGGTGCGTGACTCCTGTTCGGCTCTGATCTGCTTCATAGTACGGTACTTCAAGTTTCTTTCCTTCGCCTCCTTTGCCGCCTTTTCTTTTTCGGCCGCTATCCGCCTAGCTTCACGTGCCTTTGCTTCTTTTTGTTGTTTTTGTTCCGCCTGCTTCTGCTGCGTTTTTGCTTCCTGCACTTTTTTCAACTTTGCCACGGTCAGAGGTCCTCCGAACGTCTTGTTGATCTCGGCAATGGCGAAAGCGGTATTAAAATCACCTGCATCAGGCAAAACATTGAGCACAAACATATCAAACCATCGCTTTAGGTGGCGGTCATCCTCACGGTTGTGGAAATCAAGAGCGTGATATGTCAAGTTGAATTTTTCAAGCACAAACTTCTCATTTTTGGCTTGAATGACGTCCTGGCATGTGTAGTATACCAAGAAAACATGATAGAGGAGTTCCAGCAGAGCATCAGCCACTGACCCGTACACGTCAGATATCTGGTCCAAAATGATGTTGTTCTTCAAGATACCGATCAACTTTTGGCGCTCGTTTTTGCCCATTTGCAAATTGCGTTCCGAAACCTGGGGCTTCAACAAAAGACCGACCTCGGTCAAATATAATGTGGTGATCTTCACGAAGAGGTCCTCGCTGATCAAGTCACGGCTGAAGCCATGAAATGCCGCGGGCTGTAGTTTTTTCATCAGCTCAAATGACCGGGAAATGTCCTTGTTCATGAACACATTGAGGGCCAACTGGTAATCTCTAAGCATCACGCTTTCGGGTGCGGAGCTCTCTAGGAGATGGGATTTTTCCATACTTAGATGACGATGACAGCCAATGATGTGACCACTTGAAAACCCAACGCTTGAAAGTGCGTGCTGAAACTGCTTTTTTTTTTGCAATTCGAGAATTGATGATTGATTGGACCGTATCTCTAGGTCTCGTGAGAATTTGAATTCTGGTTTATTGTTGAAGATTTCCTATCGCGGCGCGAAAGGTGGAGTACCGAGGGCCAGATAAGCGGGTCTTACTTGGAGAATCACGGCTCAGATTCCAAGGACAAGCACCCGCGCACATGATCAACCAGGAGGGCAAAAAACTCCAGACGTTTTTATTTCTTCTAACGTGAAATCATTGGGCAGCTTTTCTACAAAAGTATAAGACATTCAATTTTTTCTTTCTCTTTTTGTATATTTTTGTTTTCTTCAATTCTTGATGTCTTATTTCTTTCTATTGGAAGCCTAGAAACGTGATTTGGTTCTTCACTTGTCTTGGTAAGCGTCGAAATTTTACGGAACGTGCCAAAAACCATGGCTTCACCAACCAAAAGTATTAATCATCCATTGGGGTTCCGGTATTATTCTATATGAAAAATGTTATCAATTCTTGCTAGAATCAAGCCCCGTGAATATTGGACATCACTTTTATGGACACTCACACAAACGAATTATCAAAGAGTGTCCTGGCCCTCTTCATACGAGGGCGGCGCCCACCCCTTTGCCTTATGAACGTAGTTTCTGCCATAGAAAAAAACAGCGCCTAGTAGCAAACATCCGGTGCCCACTACTGGGAAACACCAGTATGGGATCTTTCCAACATCCGCCAGTGACGGTGGTGGCACAAAGGGAAATAAGGCAAGGAATAAATTTGCAGCCAAAAAGACGAAAATGCAAATCCAAGGAGCGGAAAATGTCGTTGATTTACTTTTCTTGTGCGCTGAACTCGTATTCGAAAGAAGCAGATCAAACTCGGTGTAACTCTGGATCGATTCCACAGAAGAGGTCTCGCTGTGCTCAGATTCGGAAGCCCTTCGGCGTGATTTAGGAGAAGAGGGAATGATCATTTCGGTGGCTGTCTCTGGTTCTCCGTGAGCTTGATTTTGAGCCCACTTTTCCTTGTCTCGATTGAGTTTTAAGTAGATGAGGCCACCCGTGAGAAGCAAGTTGATCCATGTGCCTGGATATATGTACAAGTTGACAACAAACTCATAGATCTCGTTGCTTGGGGGACCTATTAAGATCACCACAGTAATGAGCCAGTGCAAAAGAAGAGAGTGGTTGAGGTTCTGGAAATATCGGGAGAACGGAAGGTAGTTTTCCTGGGCCAATTCTTGATTGACTCTGGAATGCGCAAACGACACCACCATGACGTTTCCGAGCGTCAGAAGTGAGATCAAGACAGGAAGAACACGCGTGGTGATCGACTCGCCGAAAATTTTATTGAAAAAAATGCCCGCCACAAGTACTCCGCTCGAAAGAAGCTCTTGTTTCGGAATCACAATGAGGTAGCTCACCACTACCATGAAATATAGAAGCGTGACAAGAACCACTGACAATGGGGCAGTAAACGTCAAAGCCTGGTATGGATCTTCGAGCTCCAGAAGCACATAGTTGGCGTTCTCCCACCCCTTGAATGAGTATACGACCTGGAGTAGTGCTACGGCTAAAGAGTACGCACTTAAGGACGGCGACTGCTGCAAGACCGAGTGCAGACTATATTCCAATTTCGAGGTCAGTACAGGGACAGTTATCACATTGATTCCCACGAGAAATCCTATCATGATAATAAGGAATAGAATCACAATTTTGAACATGCCCAAGAAATTAAAAAGCGCAGTTCCTTGGCTCGGAAATTTGATGTGTAGCCAGATGCAAAACGTGATACATGCAACACCAATCCACTTGGCGGGCCAGTCGCTGTCGTTTGAAGAAGGCTCGCCGGAAATAGCATACCATATGTATTTCCCAAAGGCGAAGGAGTTCCCCGAGCTGAATCCTAGAAACACCATTTGGAATGCATAAACACACCCACAGAGTCCTTTAGGCGAGCGGAAGACCCTTAGCAAATAATTTTTTTCTCCACCGTTCCGGATCGGTAGATTTAGGGCGTACTCCAAGTATATGAGAAGCCCCAGGAGGATGATAAGAGCCCCGACAAGCCACAAGGCCAAAAAAATCGGGACATTGCCGCTGCAGTACTTGAAAATGATCGACGGCGTGCTAAAAAGGCCGGTGCCGATCATTTTGTTTGTGATCAACGAAATACATGAGAGAGTGCCCAACTTCTTATACTTTGCTCGATCTTGTTGCAGAAGCCTCGAGTATGCCGTGGACTCTACTGAGACCGTAGGTATTAAAGTTGGCATAGCGGTGAGAAGTTTGATCAAGCTATTATGGAGAAAACTCTCCGAATGTTTGTTTGCGTCTTTCTGAGCTCAAGCATTGATCAAATATTTTGCATTCAACGATAAGCCGTTATCAGTCACGTGAGACATCGTCAGCGAATCACCACAGTCAGTAGCGGAGTTGAATCGCACCACCCGTTTTATTTTTGACTCACCTATCCGTTTGAATTAATTAGATACAGCTTTTTCCGTCGAGAACTTCCTTTTTTCTGACCAATCTGATTAGATGACTTACGCTATTATGCAATTATATAATAAGAAACTTTTGACCAACTACCGAATACGGGGTATGTGCATACCTCGGCGCAAACCATATTTATTCACAAAACAGACAAGCTCTTGTAACGTTGTTAATTCAAAGAAAAAGCTTGGCAGAAGAAAACCAGAAAAACTCTATTTCTGATTCAGATGATCACTAAAGAAAAAAAGAAACTGACTCCGGCGTGATTCGAACACGCGCATCTTACGATAACAGAACTTGAGTCTGCCGCATTAGACCGCTCGGCCACAGAGCATTTCTTGCTTCTCCGGGCATGGTGGGTTAATATGCTTCACAAATCCAATGATTGTAGGTGTATCGATACGTCTTCTTACTTGGTTTGAGGGGTCTATTGATGTTATCATAGTTTCAAGAGTTCTGTAAAATTTTTAGAGAACCTCACTGCGCCGAAGCTACTATAACTAAACGATGGAAAGTTTTTTGGAAAGCCCTCAAGAAGGAGGAATGGCGAAAGCGCTATGACCTTTCCTCATTACATCACTTCAACTTCGGTTCATACGTGCCTCGGCCACAGCTTCCGAAGACGGCAACAACTTTCCGGTGCCATTTGTGTACTCAAACAATTGGTATCACAGGAATCATAGGACATGACTTCCTACTTCACGTTTACAACTCGTGCGAGACCTCCAAATACTGGTGGCA
>JAKTYO010000061.1:0-19042 GCA_030578735.1 Metschnikowia noctiluminum | reverse complement strand
AGCGGAAGACCCTTAGCAAATAATTTTTTTCTCCACCGTTCCGGATCGGTAGATTTAGGGCGTACTCCAAGTATATGAGAAGCCCCAGGAGGATGATAAGAGCCCCGACAAGCCACAAGGCCAAAAAAATCGGGACATTGCCGCTGCAGTACTTGAAAATGATCGACGGCGTGCTAAAAAGGCCGGTGCCGATCATTTTGTTTGTGATCAACGAAATACATGAGAGAGTGCCCAACTTCTTATATTTTGCTCGATCTTGTTGCAGAAGCCTCGAGTATGCCGCGGACTCTACTGAGACCGTAGGTATTAAAGTTGGCATAGCGGTGAGAAGCTTGATCAAGCTATTGTGAAAAAAACTCTCCGAATGTTTGTTTGCGTCTTTCTGAGCTCAAGCATTGATCAAATATTTTGCATTCAACGATAAGCCGTTATCAGTCACGTGAGACATCGTCAGCGAATCACCACAGTCAGGACTCAGTAGCGGAGTTGAATCGCACCACCCGTTTTATTTTTGACTCACCTATCCGTTTGAATTAATTAGATACAGCTTTTTCCGTCGAGAGTTTCCTTTTTTCTGACCAATCTAATTAGATGACTTACGCTATTATGCAATTAAATAAAAAAAAACTTTTGACCAACTACCGAATACGGGGTATGTGCATACCTCGGCGCAAACCATATTTATTCACAAAACAGACAAGCTCTTGTAGCGTTGTTAATTCAAAGAAAAAGCTTGGCAGAAGAAAACCAGAAAAACTCTATTTCTGATTCAGATGATCACTAAAAAAGAAAGAAGTTGACTCCGGCGTGATTCGAACACGCGCATCTTACGATAACAGAACTTGAGTCTGCCGCCTTAGACCGCTCGGCCACAGAGCCTTTCTTGCTTTTTCTGGCATGGTGGGTTAATATGTTTCACAAATCAAATGATTGCAGGTCTTATTACTTGGTTTGAGGGGTCTATTGATGTTATCATAGTTTCAAGAGTTCTGTAAAATCTTTAGAGAGCCTCACTGCGCCGAAGCTACTACGAAGCTTTCATATACCTTCTCATAAAAGTCAAAAATTGCTCCGGTTACTTGTGCTAAATTATTGTACAAAGCATTGGACTTTAAGCCCGCTTACAATTCAATTTTTCTCGAAACAAACGCAAAATTGACTAGCTGATTGATGCAGTAGAACTGAGAACTAGATTAGCTCAATCAAAGTTTCGGAAATCTCAGTCTGCCGCAAGAAGCTCCGCAAAACATAGTGTCTTTTGAAATGGATCAAACTTCATTACTCAGTACATTATCCAGATTCACTACAGGTTTTTTTTATTCTATAGATATATAGTTTTTTGGGTCGCCTAAAAACGGCTTCCTGTAATGCATTTTGTTTCTTCAAAAAAAAAAAAAAAATTTAAATGCACATTAAAGTGGCATACATGACAACAGAAGAAAGCTGTTTACTATGATGCTTCGAACGTAGAGCGTGAGCGGCTTTTTAGGTATTTGCAACATTCCGCACTTGTATAATGACATCGGTTCAAGATCAGGAGGGCCTGAAGAATGATGATGTGAGGTGATGAATGCAATTTGCTGAGAATTAACAAATGCCAATTCCAAACCCTGAAACTCATAAAACCAACCAAAGTTCTCACTGTGAATGTTAGCATGGGTGTGAATTTCCTTGTTGACAATAAAGTGCCAATAAATAAACATTGTAGACGAGAAACTCCGCACTTCCAATCAAAAATGTGTTGACGAGATCGATCCTTTTCAAAGATGACTATAATACAATGCAGCACGACATTCATATCATTAGTTTCATTATTCTATAAATTTTGTTAGATATTTGCGTCGCCAAAGGCGTTTCGAGAGACGAGGCCACTTAACCTTTCGGCTCTAATTCAAAGATGACTCAACGCATCAAGTGCATCCTGTCCGAGATTCTTGCCTCCAACTAGGCTCTCCAAAGAGAGAGTTATCTTACACTTTCTCAATTCGGCAAATTTCTCGGCATTGCATGAAGCCTCTGCATCTTGAGGCCCATCTGTTTCGTACTCAACTGACTTCCTACCTTGCTTGGCCGAGTCTTGAAAGCTGAAAAACAGAGTATGAATACGAGAGACTTCCAACGCAGACATCTTTTGTGAAACGCTGAATGATTCCGATATCTTGTAAAAAGCCTTATCGTTGGACACCACCGTGTCGTCTTGAATACTCAGGACCGGCACGGCCAAAACCTGGCCTAAGAAATTGGCGTCTTTGGTACTGCTCTGCATTTGCACAAAGCTGGGTCCCGCATTTCCATCTGTGGAGCACATGGACAAAACCAGGTTCATAGGCGGGAGGTCCACATTGAGGACTTGGCCCTTATTCATGTGTGGGAAGACTTTTTTTATCAATTCCAAAACCCGGGAATTCACAAACCGGGTGGTATGTGAGATCAGGTTCTGCTTGAACAATTGCTTGTATGACGGAGCCTCAACATTGAAGAACCTCTCGTTTTCATAATAGACCAGAAGCAGATCCCCAGATGAGACCGATATCACAGGATATGCTTTTATCTGAGCAAGCAATTTCATTGCTTCTAGTTCGTCTTCGAGCGTCGCCAAGTCTATAAGATTAATCATTGGGTGCAGTTTGAACTGCTGGCAACTCATACTGAGCCCTTTGCTCGAGCCAAGGAGCACCAATTCTGGCACAAACGCAGGCATATGTTTTGGGAGAATCACATCAAAGGCCACAGTCAAGGCTTGAAGGGGCAGGGAGTCGACGTACCAGAAATCCGGGTTCAAAGGGTCCTGCCCATAAGCGCGATTCCTGACGAGGCCGGCATTGTTTTCGAGTACATTTGCGTCGTAAGCCAGAGACTCAGCTTGTGAAATGACGTTTTTGACTCCACGTGAAAGAGCATTTAGCTTCTTTACTGCTTGGTAGTATTGCTGGTTCGTGTCTTCCAAATGGCGGAAATGGCCAACTTCAGGCTGAGAAGACTCCTGTGAAGACAGCCACACATTTCCGTCCAGTTCTTTCGATACTCCACCAGCCGATGGATCTGTGGGTTCATGCCTCTCCATTGTTGGGTTGAGAGAGCCAACAAACACGACATTGTGACCGGCTTCAACCAAGGCTGGGTACAAGTAGCGAGCGCTCTTCTCGACCCAAGAGTCTGTGGACGATAGGAGAATGTTGAGTGATAAAACCAGCGTGAAAAGCGCCGAAAATGTGTAGAAGAAAAATACAGAGGAAGGCTTCATTTTCTGTCAGGTGGTGCGGCGCAACAGGCAAATGAGTGTTGAGGGTCGGGGTGAGCAAAGGCTGGGTATGGGGAGAGCGAATGCCAGATTTGAATAGACCCTTGCTTGAATCTTCCAGAGTCCGCCGTGAAGGTATGAGGCAGAATTCGAGTGAGAGTGAATTTGATAGGGTGTAAGCAAGATGATCGGTTTCCTGGAGAAATGGACAATGCAAGCAGTTCAAACGAAAGGATAGGGATACTCAAAAGATAAAGAGAAGGGAGCGGAATGGAGAAAGACCAGGGGCAGAAAAAGCAGAAAACAAAGGTAATGGAAAAGAAATGAAAGGATGAAGTGGAGAATTCAAAAATCTCAAGGCATTGAATAGGCGAAAGCGGGCAAGATGTGCGCTCGATACGTCTCTACGTCATGCTATTATCATCGGCCAAGAGCTGCATTCATAAATATTGACACTAATTGTTGCCCGGCCTGTGTAGGAACTGTCGGCAATCACGTGGGCCCCACACCACTCGGAATTAAGGAGCTTCTGTGATAGCCCACATGGGGCGAAATGCATGGTTTGCTCCCATTGCAGATGAGGCCTACCCGATCGGGACGCCACGCCCCGAATCGCGTGGTTTGTAGTGTATTAAGTAGATTAGCCCTTGCCGAAAACCTACTTGATTGGCCGGGGTCGCGCACTTGGCCGGGATAGTATTGACTTTTAATAGGGTTTGATCAAATAAAAAAAAAAGGCGCCGGCGAGGCGCGACAACTGCGGACTAAGGCGAAGCCCTATTTCTCTTTCTTCTCACCTCACCGGCTCGCTAGATATTTCTTTTAGCGTTTCGCTGGGGCAATTTTTGGAGTTGATTCGCAAACATATGTTTATTAGTTTTATGGTACTTTGTCGTTTCCATCTTTGGTCATTCCTCGGGTTCAAACGGTCCACTGTTATCTTGAATGGCTCGGATTGTTGTTATGCGCGGATGATTAATTCGCTAAATGCGGAGCGATCCAATTAACATTGCTGTCGGTTTATTTTTTTTTTCAGTGCTGTAAGTTAATGCTTATGTGTACTCAACGACGGGCCAGCTTCAATCATCCAGAGAGATTTTTCTTTTCTTTTTTTTTTTTTTTTTCCAAAATGACGGCAGGCGTGATTGACAAACCCTCCTGGCATCAAGAAACATACATGACCGATGGACCTCCCAACCGAATTCATTGTGTTGGCTTGAGCCTAGAAGGCACTACTTTTTTGCCCTCACTCAACTGGAATCTTATATCCTAGCTTTCCCGTTCTCGCGCCATCTCGCTTGTTGCCTCAATATTTAATCTGCATTCTGGACTGTCTTTATCCGGCTTTTAGTTTTTATCGCCCGTTACAACTCCTCTCGTAGCCCGTTACCCCCAAATCGTATCATTCTCACTGATCTACGCTCACAGCAATCTGCTCGCTCAATTTCGAAATCGGCGTTTGCATCATCGTGTCTCTAAAATGCGTCACGAGCGCTAAGGCGGGCATCATATGCCGCGTGACTTAAAAAGTGAAGGCGTTCATCACGGCGGTGTGCCTTTTTGGGCCTTCATTTCCTACCCCCAATAATTGACACGAGTCCGATCAAGTCAAGTTTTTTTTTTTTTTTTTTTTGGAAAAAAAACTTTCTTTATCGTTGCCTGCTTATGAGCTTGATGCCGAATAAAATGAATGCCATCTGTCATGAAAGAGGTCTCTTCTGATGTCAGTGTATGTACTCTGAAATCGTTATGATGGACATTTTTTTTTTGACGGGGCGAAAAAGACTCTATGCAAGAAGGGCAAAGTGGGTGCCAATCGTAATTTCCGGCATGGACTGAGGGATTTTTTGATGAGTGAGATGTCGTTCTTTTCGAGTTAGCTTCTATCTTTAGATCAACAAAAACAATCAAAAAATATCGCTCGTAATTTGCCAAAAAGCATGACCTGCTCAGTTTTTCGTAAATTCTTGATACGTGTCACTCTTTTTTCTTGTTTTTCGTTGGTCATGTATTCGCTCGTTTAAGCAAAATAGTCTTTTTTCAAGCCTGTGCACTCTAAGGTTATCGTGGTAGGAAGACTTCGCATATGAGAGGCTTTGTACATTGATGTTATGTGCTTGTCATCATGGCCTTTCGTGAATCTAGACTCGGCAGAGATACTGCGAAATGACAGATTTATAAAATTCTGATACGCAAAACTGGCGTTTTCTCTCTTTTCTGGTTTTTTTTTTCCTCTTCTTCTCGGCTGGAGACGAAGCTCACGCCAATCATTATGGGAAAAGGTACATGTGTATTAATAGAACGCTCATTACAAAAATTTATGAGAGCTGGCTGGCACTAGTGTTCCTTCTCATCTGATTTTTTCCTATTACTTGATATTGATAAGGTGCCCCTTCAATCTATACTGCTCAAAATGGCTAGAATTTTGGTTACGATGGAATTGATGGGCTTGTAATGAATGTCATAAAACAAAGAAGGCTATCTTTGCCAATTTGTCCCTTCAAAATTAAAAGGGAGCCGAAGATCTGACACAAGACATCGAAATTTGAATTTTGAAAGGCCTCTAAACTACTCGACGTATTCCATGACACAGAAAAACTCTACGCTAAGCTCAGACTTTCTCGTACATGCCATTAAGTAAACTAACTAAAAAATTTTGAGAGTTCTCTATCGCAAAACTACGGGTCTCAAATTTAAATCTTTAGAGGTAGTGAAATGTTAGATTACGCGTCTTTCGTAATCAGCACAAAATGATTGGACCACAACTTGAGTGATCTCGTGCTGAATGAAAGTGTGCAGGTAGAGTAAAAAAGAGTTTTTAGGCTTGCCGAACCTTCATCTTTGAAAGCATGCTACATTAGCCCTTCCACTCAAATGTAGTCTACTCATGTCGTACACGATGTGGCCATCATGTTTCAGTCTTCGTCGGACAAACTTCAAAAGATTATGTCCTTCTGGAGCTCTTCTGCTCTTGGAGTTCTGCAGTTACTATTTACCAACTTTGTTCATAAATTCGCACACGTTCAAGTGAATCTTTCAATGCTTCCAGAATTGAACCAAAAGTACCAGGTTTTTCGCAGTGGAATTGATGTAATTCCAATTCAAGATGAGCCTTCATGATTGCTAGCACCTTATTCAAAATAGTGATGCTGGATGATCTTTTTCAAAAGCGACAAGGTTCAAATTGAGTTCCACAATGGTATCTCATTTTCCATCCTTGCCTGGCTTGTAAGCCCTAAATACCAATGCTGTAATTCTTGGATCTTTATCGAAAGTCCCATTAATTATGAAAAAAAGCTCGGGCACAAATGCCTATGAGTCATTCGAGAAGACTGCGGCCGGCGTATACGTGCCACACTCTTTAAGCCGGAAATTAAATCGCATATCTCGACGAAGATGAAGTGAACAATTTCAGCACGATTGAATTTCAGCACGATTGATCAGAAGAGATCTTCAGGCGCGGCCGAGGTATCCGCTATCGAATTGAGTCTGATTTGGTACTTGTTTTTTTGAGTACTCACTTGTGAGTAGCCAAGAGAATTCAAGAGTTTGACAACTCCTATTGACTTATATGTGTTCTTTCAAGCTATAGAATTTTTGAATCTTCGTGATTTAATTGTGATTCCCTTATCCTTAAACAATGCCCGCGTTATATGACTTTTTTAGACGAGTCTGAAAACGGAAGGGTCTTCACCAATTTTATGGGAAGCATCATAGGCGGAGAGCAAGTCAGTACGTGGTTTGCTCATTGACGTCGTGTGTTTTTGTATTGAGGCCATGGTTGACCAGGCCCGACATAATAAACTTTACAACGAGTTTCGAAAGTCAATTTGATGAGTGTTGGATATTCAACAACTAGGAGAGTTTTTTTTTTTTTGGTCTAGCATGAGTGATGGTCATTGCGAGCCATGTTTCATTGAATAGAGAAAGTTTCACGTTCCGCCAGCGCTAATACAACCCTCCAAACGATTCACAACGCCTTTGTCGAATAAGAAGCAAAAAAAAGAGAAGAAGGCAGAAAAAGAAGAAGAAAAGAAGCAAAGAAAAGCGGAAACATTTTTTCTTTGTACTTCCAATATTCTCAGCCGTATTAAAAAATTCTTGTTATCAACATGGTCTCAAAACACCTCTTCGTTCTTTGCGATTCTCTGGCCGCACCGTTTTGATAACTTGCGCTTTTTAACAATTTGCGCTTTTTAACAATTTGCGCTTTAATCAAGTCCCACTTTTACGGCCGACTTGATATCAACTTCTTATCTCTGTAATCCTGGATCAAGGCAAAAATCAAAAATTCTTCTTTCGAGTATGAAAGTGACGCTGCGGAGAGTAAAACAATGAAGCCTATCATCCAGATAGAAGGCTGTGGAAATTCTCAGCGTTGAAGCGGCTCGCGCGTCGCTCACCGATGCAGTCCCGACACCGGGGCCTGCATCAAACTACTTACGTACATTGTATGATGGAAACTTTTGAATGATGATTTCTCTATTTGACTGCAAGAAATTGAAACTCGCGTGATCTCTCTTTTTGAGAATCTCTACTGATACTATAAAAAGTTCTTTGGGTCTGATCATGTGTATTCCTTCTGCAAAGAAGCAGCCGAGAGTCTTATCAGACATCCTGCGCACATTGACGCGGCTTTCGAGAGCGGTCTATTGAGTCATGAGGCATAATTTTGCAATCATAGATATCAAACCTATACAATCTTGCCGCGGCCTGCTGAACGAATTTGGCTTCTTTTTTTTGTATTCCTCCGGACCATTTAGCTAAGAACTTAGTGCTGTTCGATTTGTTCTATTGCTAAAATTGGCCCTCCAGATTTGTTTTCACCGCTGACCTGATTTCTTAGCAAGACCGCTTTTCGTCTTTTGGCCAACCAAGATACAGAGGCTCGATTCCCTCATTTCCCATTTAACAATTCTAGTATCTTTTTTTTAATTTTTTGCTTTTTCTTCAAATTCAATTACACCTTCATGAACGAAAAACCATGCCAGAAAGAAGACCCCGTGTGGTCCATTCTTCCGTCCTACGATATGTACCAGAATGCATTCAGTGGCGGCCAAGACCCTCCGCAGTATGGAGAGTCTGCCTCTGTATTTGAATCAACATATACAGCCTCTCATCTCTCTAATGAAGCGCCGACAGAGTCAACTGCAGTGACTTCATACGAGAATCTCGTGAATACTGATGCTCCAAATAATGCTCCAGAAATCGCTTCGGATGATACCCTGTCGGCGTCTAGCCCTAGCCTCATCGTTGCAGATGAGTCTACAAACCATTGGAGAGAAACACTTTTGGACAACATCGATAACTTGAGAAATTTTTCGTCGTCCAGCAATCCGTATATGCAAAACGTGGATCTTTCAGTTCACTTCACAGAGGATGTGGGCCAGCCTGGCGTGGCTCCAAAGCATATAAACCCTCTGCATTTCGAGTATAAGCAGGGCGACTTCTTGAACGGATACGTGCTCATCAAAAACCATTGCGCCGTTCTGCTCCCTTTCAAGATGTTTTATGTTCTTTTCGAAGGCAACTTCACAGTCACGGGCAAGGAACATACTGCTAAGAAGAAGCAGGTGAAAGTGAAAAAGTACCTTGAAATGTTCGATTTCGCTGCATCTTGGAAAGATTCCAGGATCGAGCGCTTGATTTCTGAAAATCATGATGACGAGAATTCATGCCCTGAAACGATCGATCCCATCGACAATTCTAAGCTTTATATCACGGGCAGGAAATTGGAGCCTGGGGTCTTGTACAAGCGTTATTTCACATTCAAGATCCCAGAGAGGTTATTGGACACAGAATGCAATGACCACCACTTGACCAGCCACACGGCTTTGCCGCCGACTCTAGGACTCAGTGAGAAAGAAAAGCTTGTAATGGGGAAGCTTTCACAGACCTCAAATGACTTTTCTTTCTCTGACTTTTCTGCAAATTATAGTGTCTTAGCTCGTTTCATCGGTAGAGCATCCGACTTCGATGTGAAAGATAAATTTAATTTGGATACAAAATTGATTGATGCTGCTGGTGACGAATATATCATTTTCAGAGAGTCGTGCTCATTTATCCGTGTCATTCAGGAAGCGCTTATGTTGAATCACAGTGAAAAGCATGTGAATGCAGAAACAGCAAGAATCTTATACAACAATCTTTTGGGGAGAATCAATGAAAAACTAGCACTCGGAAGACAGATTCAGAGTACCATTGCGGCTGGTGGCGCCATTGAGAATATTCCATCGTCGACTCATTTGGTGGCAAATCCCGATGATCCCGAAAGCGCTGCTCAAAAGTCAAAGAATTTGTACACGCCTCTCGACGACTTAACGAAGGAGAGTGGGAGACATAGAAGCGAAGAGAAGCCATACGAGATCACAATTCCGATCGTCAAAAAGAGACTATTGGGTTCTGTAAAGTGCCAGGGCTTGTTTCAAGTATCCAGTCCAAGAACAGAATACCTTTTAAACTACATGTCACCCAAGATCTTTGATACTTCAAAGGTATCGAACAAGCATTTGTGGAAGCTCGAGATTCCTTTGACGGTGAGTTTTCAGGCGGCCGAACCGCTAAGTTCTATAAAAGTGCCTCATATCATCAGTATAGTCCCCGAGTTGGCGGTTTTCACCATGAAGGCCGGCGACTTGCCAGTGCCCATTGAAATCACACACGACCACCTATTTCAAAATAAGTCTTGCCCGCTTGTCGACTTGAAACTGACAGATAACTTCGAGAACATAGTACAGACTCCCATGAAGAAGTATGGCTCTGAGCTATGTGCCATTGTGAAAGAAGTGGGAAGCGATGCTTTCAAAGTCGAGAAATCACTTCTTGAAGATATACGGGCCTTGGCAGGAATTGAGTCAAAATGCAACCATTTGAGCTTACGGAATGCGGTCGTTATCGAGAACGATGGGTCGATCAAAGAAGTCGAAAAAACCCACAGTTTTGTGCTTGATGAGAATAAGAGCATGTACTCAAAGGACTTCATTGTGGTCGTAGATGCAACCAAGGCCCAGAAAAAAACAGTGAGACTTGGGAATTTGCCCGACGACTACTCGTCTGCTGATGAGTTTTGCTTGGTGCCCTCTTTTCAGAATTGCAGTGCAGCTCGGATGTATTACCTTAGACTTATCATCGCAATTTCAACTGGTGCAAAGCTAGAGCTCAAGTTGCCAGTGACTATAGCCAAGATCCCCAGCAATTGAAGATGTTTTGAGTCGAAAAGTGGGGCCCTAGTGGTATTGTGATTCGTTTTGTGTCAGTTTTGACATGAAGGTAGCTTCGAGACAAAGATGACTGGTACATCTTCGTTTCTCTGTGAAACATGAGGAAGTTTGACAATATACAATCCTACAAATTAGAGCAGCATAGTTATGAAATGAGTAAAGAAATGCGTGAAGTCACTCAACTTATGTGTTCGAATGATTGGACGGATTTCAAGAATTCTGAGAAATTGGCTTTAGTATAATGACAAATTATCTACGTTTTAACAAGGAGGGGCCAAGAGGGGTTGCTTTTGCCATGGTGACGGCGTGAGGTGACCCGAGTTCGACACTAGGTACGTTTCTTCGGAGCTGGTCAGAGGTTTTCATATAATTTCGTTATTGTTTTAGTCCTTTAATCAGATGAATCAGACAAAAAAAAAGTATACTCCTGCAGCCGCTTACATCGAGCTCGGCGATATGGGATTTCGAGTAAGCATGAGAAGGAATTGAGCAAGGCTTCCAGAGTCTGTTTTTGTAGATCATTGAAAAAAATGCCTGCTGACAATGCTCCAAACCATGTTTGAGTATCAAAACAAGGGTTAAACGATGACAAGCGCCCAAATCCCGTTTGTTCGCACCCCACTTACATTCGGTAGCTTTTGCTCAATCCAAATTCAAATGGCCTTAGTCGCCTGTTTTTAAGTGAGTTAGCCCCACTTTTGTAGTAAGTCGGGATCCAAATTCCATTTTCAAGGGTTTTTCATTCTATAGCACTAGGCGTAGATGCACTCACCTTCCATGAAAATGCTCATAACCACATTTGCAATCTGTGTTTTCCATGTACCGAGGCTTTTCTTTTCCCCACAAACATATAGTGATAACGGCGCGATCACGTGCCCAAGGACCGAGGAATTTGAATCAGACATGGTGCAGCTTGAAGAAAATAAAACCAGCACTTTTTGTAGTCTTCTGGAGTTGTGCACTGTTAAACCACTTTTTTTTCTCGCAGATTTCTCGATCATGTTTTACCTTGAAAAGAAAAAAACAGAGGCGTATTGGCCACGCGGCCCTGGGTCTTCGGTGGCAATGACCGATAAATTAGACATAGTATATCTCAAGTATAGACGCAAAGCACCAGTACCCAAGAATTGTACAACAATAAACTTCATATTTGCCCATGGCACGGGAATGAACAAAAGCTTATGGAAAGCTCATATTGAGGAGTTATATCGCAAAAACGAATCTTGTGATAACTGGAAGGTGGGCTGTGTGTTATCTATAGACGCCGCAGGACATGGAGACTCGGGATATCTTAACAAAGGCAAAATATCCTGGGGCAACGATTGGAGAGACGGCGCCAAAGACTTGATTTCAGTTTTGAAACACGAAATCAAGACGACAGGGGATTTCTTGCCCTCTGCTTACTCCCGAAATATCGCAGTGGGTCATTCAATGGGCGGATTCCATGCCACATATGCCTCTTTCTTGGAGCCTACCTTGTTTGACGCCTGTGTGGCTATTGAGCCGGTGATATTTATGGATGAAGGTGCCGATCCGTTTGTTTTGGCAAGAATGAAAAAAGTCAGCAAAGTGCTCAAAGAAGAATTTTCTTCCAAAGAAGAGGCAGACACCTTCTTCAGAAAGGGCAGCTTTTACAAAGTCATGGATTCTCGAGTACTTTCCGACTTTGCTGAGGACGAAATCTACTATGAAGACGACAAGTATAAGGTGAAGGCAACCAATGACTCCCAGCTTGCCACATATCTATCTGCAGTGTACTCGATTCGATTCGGGCAAAATGTTTTGCTGTTACTTGAAGTGCCTTATCTCTTGATAACGGGAACTGAAGCGGGATGGAACTCCCCGAATTCTGATGAACACATTTTGACATCGGTGCCTGAACAATTGCTCGAAACAGCGAAGCTCAAAGGCGATCATTTGGTACATGCTCTGAATGTGAAAGACACCGTCGACGAAATCTACGGGTTTGCAGGTCGCCGAGCTGAATTCGTATCGAGCCACAGAAATGACTTCCCAGAAGTCAGATTTAAGCATGATCCTAAATCAAAGTTCAAGTCGATGTTTGAGCACATGTGGAAAGGTGAAATCTCCAAAGCCTTTAGGTGGGACCGGCCAGATTCAAAGCTTTAAAAAGGGGAAGCCATGTCAATGGGAAACTCGAAATTTCTAAAATATGAGAATCAACTGATTTTTTTAAACTGTGGTTGAACACATAGGAAAGGCTAGCCTCACCACAAAGTTTTTCTCTGCTTTTTTAAAAGAATCCTTGGCAGCGAACAAAAAATTCGATGATTGTGACAACTCAATTCTCGAAACCCAATTGACCGAATCTTCACGTCAAAAATTATTCGAGACAGAGCGCTAGAATCCCGACACACTAAAAACTTCAAAGGTCAGCTAATACACTTGTCGGCATAAAAGTAAAGTGGTAAATAAAGCAAGACAGAAAAGCGCAATGAGTGAGCTTCTTTCTCCGACTTCACAGTATATACACCAGTGACCCTCGATTGCACAGCTCTCGCAAAAAATCGCCCTTCTCCTCTATTCTTCTCCTCTATTATTTAGCCAGGTAAACTGAGTATTAATTCGGCTCGCTATGCTAGCATCGATATACTCAATTTCTTGTTCTCTTTGGGACCCTCGAAGTTTGCAACTTGCAACTGAACGCGCGCCGTCACATCCGTGCACCACATTTACCCCAACCACAGTCTTGACAGTCAAAAGTTACAACACACTCACTTACGCGCTGCGCCTCTTGCTGAAGCCCGAAACCAAACCATCTTTTTTTTTTCTGAACAAAAGCTAGGACAATTTTGCTATGACAAACAGGAGCAGCCAAGGACAATATGTGCCTGTACTGACCACGCGAACGCTGCCGCGGTCCCTGGGTGAGCACCTGGTTTTTTCCGACGCAGATCTCAACCACTCAGCATTTCCCGCCAGCACACTAAATCACGAACAAAGTGCAAACGATTTCACAGGCCATATTGGTACTGAACTAGAGCATATGCACCGTAATCCCCACGAAGGAACGTCGTCTCATTTGGCGTCTGTGCTGAACTTGAGTAATGGGTCGGCGGCTAATTCAGGGGTAGACCTCGAACATCAAGGAGCTGCGCAACCGGGTCGCTTGTCTGCGGCCAGCCGGCTCAAAAATGTTGTGACATATTTGCTTCCTTTCAAGCAAACTTACGAGCGCCTCAATAATGGGATCAACATGGGGCGGCTTCAGCTGAATGCGCCAGGTAGATTCGTGGGTCAGGGCACCGACGGCGTGTTTCGCAATCTCATGGCCAAACCGGATACAGAGCAGACGCGGGCTGTACAAGAGCAGCACCCTCCCACATACGAAGAGGCGGCGGCCGACTCGTCCCCGGAGTATTGGGAGGCGACCATGATCAGCCCAATGTATGAGGACGAGGTGTTCGTGCATGGATTGCCTGTGGGCAACATTGCTAATTTCGTTTGGAACATCTTGGTAACTGTGGCCTTTCAGTTGGTCGGTTTCGTTCTTTGCTACTTGCTTCACACCTCGCATGCCGCAAAACAGGGGACCAGGGCGGGCCTTGGTATTACCCTAATCATGTATGGGTACAACGTTATTCCGGCAAACTTCGGTCGGCCAGATAAATTGCCCACACGGTACGAGCCAATAGATCCGAATCTGATTGATATTTCAAAAAGCCTGCTGATCAAGGAGGGCGGTGCAGTGGACAACTACCTGCTGGGATTCGTTCAGCATCTGGACCCAAACGGCACACTTAGTGGTATCAAAACGCCGCTCTTGGCATATGCGATCATAGCCTTTGGTATTCTTGTCTTAATGAAATCTTTTGTCGATTTTTATTATGTCAAGAGGGAAGAAAAGCGAATTTTAGCGCCTCAAGCGCTGGATGAAGTGCACACAACGACAGAGGCGGTCGATAATCCACCTTCCTCGTAAAGGAAAACTCAAACTTGTGGCACTTTCTTCAACAATTTAGCGGCTGCTTAAAATGTTTACTCTCACTTAGCAGCAGCGCACAGGGATTATAGTACATTGGGATTAGTCACAACAGTGCGATATTACTCAAATATTTATTAGAGCCTTTGCCATATATACAAGTGGCGTCTCAAGCCATAATCACGAGCATTTTCTCGTAAATTGTGAATACAATACCGCCGCTCAATACCAAGCGTCCCAATCTAGGCGTGGCGCCCTTCCAAAAAGTCAACAATCCTTCCTCCTTGAAAATTTTCACGAAGCAATTCAAGGTTGACGTGTATAGTTTGTCTGCGCCCAACGCCTGCATTCTTGTTTTGACGGTGTCGATGGGCATTGTTGTATAGACAGTGACGATACCTGCGAAAGAGCCCACAGCGAAAGTGGCTGCGGAGGACAAAGGCTCCGACGCCTTGGTGTTTGTGGCCAGCTGGATCATGGTTTTGATTGCATTGTACGAGCCCAAACGTACAGCCTGGTTCGATGCCTGTCTCAAGGACACTGGAACAACGCCAGCATACAATCCACGGAGACCCATATCCCTGACCAATTTCACGGTTCCAGAGATGAGACCAGACTGGTATTTGGGCTTAGCGGCCTGTTTATCGTCTATAAGCGCCGTCTTGATTGCTTCAAAGGGAGTAACTGCGATAACAGACTCCAAAAGCCCTGCTCCAAGACCGGCAAGTACACCGCGAGGCCCAGAAAGCTTACCGTTGCGATCAGCCAAAAGAGCCTTCATAGAGTCAAACCCGAGAAATCTTACTGAGGCCTTCACGGTATTGCCCACTACAAAAGCAGGGCAGCCAACATATAGCGACGAAACACCCTGTGTCTTGGCGACATTGGCGATCAACACCAAAGGATTTCTTGATGCTTTTGACGACTTATCTACCAATTGCAATCTGGTTTTAGCAAACTCAAAGGGGTATGTGATGACTCCCTCAATGGCACCCGCAGTGCCGCCTGCGATAAAAGACTTGAATGGGTCTGCTTTCTACGGAGGTTAGTGTTCGTGAAGTGGATTAAGCTGGGATATGCAGTGGTCAGTGACTCGTGCATGGAAGTCACCACACAAAGCTCGCAAATGTCAGAGTTTCGAATGTCGACTAGCTTTTTCTTCTTAGCTTCCAATTGCGTATGATTCAGGTCATTATCCCTGGGTTTTTCATTGTTGAACATCGAGCTAAATGGACATGATCGTGGGGTGAGTCAGCACGCAACGAACTGTGCAACTGGCAAATTCTCGATAATTTTGCACGGAGGATCAACTTTGAGATGCATGCAGCCAAAGCTTGTTTTTAAATGTTCGACCATGAGCCTTCGTTGGTTGATATCATTTTTGCTTGAACGTACCTTTTGTTCGGGCATTGTTGGCTTAAGCTCCGAAATTGGAACGAAAACTCGACTCACCCGATAAAACGGCCCTCGTCTGCGCCGCGCATGCCATATGCAGCTCCAAGCTTTTGAGCAAGCGATGCGGCTCAGCCAAAACCGGGTCCCGGTATATCTTCGAGGTGAATATTGCTAGCCCATTCCCAAGATTTATTCAAACAAAATCTTCGCTGATCGTTGTTAGCTTTTGGTGCTACTTTTTTTGAGGATTCATGCTCTTGGCGATGAGGCTCTAGCAAGACCGGAGCTGAATATGTTTGGGGCTCTGGATCCACTGCGAAAACGCAATCGTGTGTCATTCCACAAATATCTTGAACGATTAATCGAAATGATGTTCCCTCTGTGAAGCATAGATTTTGACGAAAAGAAAAATTTCGGGCGGGCAATATACTGAAATTTTCAAGAGCCTTCTTTTGTTCGACAATTGATTTTGATGATAAGACGAATAGAGCATCTATAAAATTTCGTATCTTTCAGGTGCCAATTCTTTTCCGAAACCGGTACACATTTGTCTCGGTTCCAAAGAATGCAATTTTTTTACTACACGGACCTGAATTTGCTCCACTGTCTGCAAGACGAGATTAAATAGTGTCTTCGATACCGTCGAGTCCAATCAAATCATATTGACATTCGAGTTCTTTGGGGCATAAGGTTTAGCATGTTCCTCAACTCGAGAAGTTCTGTTCGATGGACTTCTCCAATCTGCGCTGCTCACACAGGCGCTTGTTTATTCTGTCATTACATGCTATCATCGATTCCCTTCTATCTTCTAAAAAATCCCAGGCTCCTATCAAATATCTTCAAAATCATCAAAATCGTCGTCATCTTCCTCCTCTTCCTCATCTTCCTTTGCCTCTCTTTCTGCCAAGTCAGCATAGTATGCTGCCAAAACGTCCTGTGCCTCTCTCTCCTTCCTCTCTGCATCTGTGAGTGAGCTGAATTGAGGGATAGGCATTGCTGGCGCCAAGCCATCTTCAGTCTTGATTTCTGAGTCTTCTTTCTTAATTGCAGGATCTGTAGACCCAGAATCAGCAGCATTTGGCGCGACTTGATCGTCCTCCATGGCGTCGAAACCACCGGCCAGGCCCACGGTTGAGGCAGAGTGCCACGACGGCAATGCATTTTGCTCCAATTTCTGTCTTCTTTCCTCCTTCTCTTGTTGCTCTCTTTCGTAATTTTCATCGGAGGCAGTGATGGAAACATGCAAAGTAGCATTTGCCTTGGACGCCGCGTTTTGCAAAGATTGCGACATCTGTTGTTTGGAGTTGCCGCCCACGCGGTTTGAGAGCGTATACGAGGCCGTAGAACTGGATTGTGCTGGAATGGCTTTGGTCAAAGCTTCCTCGAACGTATTATCTTCGATATGGGTATTATCAATCTTTTTCAAGTATCCGATGATCGGGTCGACCTGCACCATAAGCCGTTCCAAGTTTTCTTGCTTGATGGATGCCTGTTGCAGAGAATCGTCCTCGATCAATACTGCTCCGCAGGTGTCGCAAATGAATGATGACTTATCGTCGCTAAGAAGCGAAATCGCGTCCAATTGGCTTACTTTTTTCCCACACCGCAGACACACGTACCCGTGAGGATTTCCGTACAGCGACATCTCGTCTTTGATTGCTGAAACAATCGAATGCACGCGCCATTTAACCGAATCTATCGCTTCTGTGACATGAATGAAGTAGTATGTGCGGTTGGTGAGCCGCTGCTGGGAGTTTTCCTCTTTTTGGATGTGATTTGCAAGAAGCCGGTCGTCCACTAGCTTATTACAAAGCGACCGCAACTCTTTTCTGTGGATCCCTAGAAGGTAGATGAGATCGTCTTCGGAAAGCACCAGGTGGAGTAGAATGGCGTCGAGAATCAAGATATATGGCCTCGAATAGAAGCCTCGCACGACGAATCTGAGGAGCGAGCGTGTCGTGTCGTCCATAGCCGGCTAGGAGTTCGAAGGTTCGGCGAAGAATAGGCCTGAATACTTGGTTATTAAGATGACAAATGGACACTGTATGGCGGAGCGTAAGTCACAAAAGGGATCACGTGACCGGCCCGGCCCAGGCCTGGCAAGGTACCTGGGCCGGACCTGACTAGCCGGAAATAGTGAACTTTTGAGCATGTTTCGGATGGAATCGGCTCTTGTGTATAATTAAAAAACTTTTCAATTTTTCTTCCGGCTTTTTATATCAGAAGGCACTCGAAGACTCAGCTCTACTTCGTATTCAAATGACCTGGCTATGTGAGTGAGAACGCGAATGTTGTGGGATGGGGAAGTGCCTGATTTGTCTCTTTTAGGCTCTGAGATAGATGATACCACGACTTCTCAACCGATTAGAAGAGAATAGCAATGAAGGAGAGGGTGAGGGGTCTTTGACTCCTAATTATTTCTTCGATTTTTCGCTGCTTCCTCAAGATCCTTACCTAAAAACAGGCTTGTAAGATGACAAGCCACGCTCGCTAATAGGATAAAGGCCTACTTTCTCGGTTCTATAGGGGCCGGTCTTCAATAAAGAGAAAGTAAGAATTCGTTCGCTTGACAACGCAGCCTAATTCTTTTTTTGTTTTCGTGAAGACCGAAAAACGTTAACAAAGCATCCTCCTGGTTTTAGGTGTAGTCGAATCCGAAAGACACATGATCTTGGGAAAGGCTCATGTGGCTAATACAAATTGAAACTTCTTATGATAAGGCAAAATTTTTAAACGCATTTAGCAAGTCAATCAAGCTACTTGTCGAGAATGACCAGACTCGGTCAATGTGCCGAGCCTGTTCTATGTACATATTTTCTTTGCGACAGATATAAATCTGAAACACCAGCAAAAAGGTTTGTATCGTAGCTGACCGCTACCGGAGAAAAAATGAAATAGAGCAGTTCGACAACTTGCGTTCGGATTGACGTGTCTTTATCGTAAGAAATCAGGCCGAAAAGAGGAGATTAAGTCAGACCACAAAGTGTTCCACACTGTGACAATTTTCTAGATAGAGCGTTATTTTCAAGTCACGCAAAAAACGTGATTCTAGAAAAAATAGAATCTTACACAACATGTGGCCTCCTAGAAAATGTGGTATCCTAATTTTCCAGATCAGGGTTTTGCCGGCCGCTCATCCAATTCATTACATCTGCGATTGCTATGACCACAGTTGCTTGCGCGATCGATCTAATTAATTCATGGCAAGATAAAAAAAAAAATGGCAAGTCTGCAGGTTACAAC
>JAKTYO010000060.1:32352-52423 GCA_030578735.1 Metschnikowia noctiluminum | reverse complement strand
GTGTGTCTAGCGAAAGCATCGACTCACGGTGCCGGCGTTTAGTGGGCGACAGAATTGTCACTTGTTGCTGCAGAAAACTGAGTCTTTCACTCGGTTCTGCCGATCCTCGGATCCCGGGACCCGCGTGACCTGTGCTGCCCTGTGTTTGTGGTCTTTGTGGCGCGTCTAGGGATGGGGTAGTATCTCGTTTGAGCACGGGTTGTGACGCCGACACAGGTCGCGTCTCAGGGGCTATAGAATCGCGCTTCTGTGGCAGATAAGGGGCTTCTGTAGGCACTTCTGTGGGCGCTTCTATGGGCTCTTCGAAGCTCCCTTTTGTGTTTGTACCCAGCTCCGGGCTTTTGGCGGCTAAATTCAAGGACCCAGCTGCGAGATCTGGGTCTCCCATTGGTTGAGAGTCCGTCGCGTCTTCGAAAACCAGAGAGCTTGATGAGTTCGGCAATCCGGAAGAATATGGAGACTGATCCGGCGGCAGCGGGTGATTTTCATCATGATTCGCTGGTTTCTGTGGCGTCAGACTCTCCACAGCGGCTTCCTCTTTGTGCCGATTAGAACTTTCGCGGTCTGTTGGGTCCAGAATACCAATCTGGGCAGTTGGATGCTCCTTTTCGGCGTCTAAGAGGCTATTTTCTGCATCTGGGGTCCCATTTTCCTCGTTGAAACTCCCCTGAACAGCGCTTGGAGAGGGCTGCATGGGCAGGGACGCAGACGCTTCGTTATAATCGCTGTTGTTGATGAAGGTGTGCTCGTTATGAGCGCCCTGGTCATCCTCATCGTCGCTCATATGGATTCTCTTCTTATTTCTAGCCATGATTAAATGTGCGTGTAGAGACGAGCTGAACCGAATAGGATTGTCACGTGATAAGCTCTAATATAGGATATTATTAAGTTAATTGATTGACTAAAAGTTGGTAGTGTTTTGTCGAGAGTTTGGAGAATTATCTTGTTTTGGTATTATGGAGCGGTTGGCGGGGCGTGTCGTATGCGCGCTACACGAAAAGATCCAAACAAGAAAAGAAACAAGGAAAATAGAAAAATAAAAAATAAAAAATAAAAAATAAAAATGAAAAGAAAGGGACCCGCGAAATTTGGCATGAAGCCTTTTGGCTAAAAGCAGTATACTTGAGCAAAGCTGTACTTTTTGGCGGAGCATATTTCTTTTTTTTCTTGACTGATTCATCTGATTAAAGGTATATTTTATTGAAATTCGGTATTTCCTCCTTCCGAGTTTCTCATGCCGTTTTCTTACTTTTGTATACGATACGCCTTACCAATATATCATCCTCTCACTTATCTTCTCACTTATCTTCTCACCACTAATCTTGTATCCTCTATTTCTTCTGTCGCTTAGTCGTATTACTTCCCATGAGACAGGAAAAACATTCCTACCGCCTTTAGTCGTGACTCGTGAGATCCAAGATTGTCAAGACAATATGAGACAAATTTTCTCAGACGAATAGAGGAGCTACTGTTTAATCCAATGTCAAAAGAAGAAAGTCTTTGATAAAGCTACACTAAACCGCTCGCACAACGAATTGATTATTGGCATGAAGTCTCCTACAAATGTCGTGCCAGAACTTTCCGGATAAAAGAATTCAGTTCTTTTGACATTGATTTTTCTTGAGTCTCGACATTTTTGGTATATGAAAAACATAGGATGAAATGGATTGGTATCTAATACAACACGATACACATATGAAGCTATATGTAGATGCATTTGTCCGTTGGGAGTGCCTTCGACGAGTGTGCCTGGCCGACTTTCGGTTTTTTTTTTCTTTGGTGGGCTTCCACTTTAGGCTGGCTGAAGATTTTACCACACTCATACATTCGAGGATTGAGAAATGGTCTTTCAAGTATATTGCAAGACACGGAAAAGACTTGGGTGGTCCTGAAGTACTTTGCTTAAGCGTATGTAGCTCATCCGAAAAGAAGAGAGTAGTTTGGAAATATCTGATTCCAGCAGTGCAAGACTTTTCGATAAAAATACGTTGGAGAGTTTGTTGCTCCCTAATAAAGCCTTAGCTAATGGGGATAACTTTTTCCACGGGTACCATCTTTTAGCAATTTTCACCGTTGCCACTAAAGCTTTGTGGCAAGCATCTACCGATCTAAAAAGCGGGAAACCCAAGTGCAATTCGAGGTAGTCTGCACAATCAGTAAACACTGCACTCGAGGTTCGGTCTCTCAAAAATCTCGGTTTAAATACGTTTCTGGTCTCATCTCACGTCATACCTCTCGGCTTATAATGCTATCCGAACAAAGATAGACCATTAATCAAGTCCTCGATATCTTTGCCTATCTTTTCAAATACCAGAGACTGGCTTCATGTTTTATAATATTTTGGCATTGGTAATCATTATCAGACTCGAGTATGTTTGAATTCATTGTATTGGGTACATGTATCCTTTGACCCATGTTGAGCATCATAATCCCGCCTGAAGATTCGCCTTTTCTTTGCGAAGAACGAATTTTGTGAAAAGTCACTTGAATGATTTTGGTATGTCGTATGGAGAGCGTGAATTTTGGCGTTTATATATTTTTGTCAACGACCACCTGAGACTCCATTAGGCTTCAAGAATGTGGCGACTTATATTTACGAGTTCTTTCCGAACTAAGATAGGCAAACGAAAAATCAAATGTTTGAATTAAGCCGAAATTGATTTTTGGATCATCGAAAAGAATTATATAGTCTGACGACTTGGTTTGTTGAGAATTTACTTTCATTTCACCCACCTGGGATTTTCCAGAGCCCATGAGCAAGCTTCGATCGAAAAAATTATTTTCCAATCTTCTGAATCGCCGAATCAGAGTTCTGTGGAATGGTTATAATTTCTGGTTCATTTTCTGCGGTAGGATCTTCATAAAGTCTTCAACTACTGGTCTGCGGGTATTTCATACTTTTTGTTCTATTATACAATGCAACCTCATCCTGAGAAATTATTCATCGCCTTCCGAACTCTAGCGTATTCCTGCGCCATGTATGTATGTTCAGTGCTGCTTTTTCTTTTCCTTTTTCTCCTTCTTCTCTTTCTTCGCCAATTTCTTTTGTCTCTTTCTCTCTCGTTTCTCTTCGTCGTCAGTGACGGCTTCCTCTGGCTCCGCCTTGCCTAAGTTCTCGAGGGCCACTTCATTCTCCTCTTTTGTGTTTTCTTCTGCTTCGTGGTCTGCTTCACCGGCCTTCTCGTCGATGGGTTCGGGTTCCTCCACAGACATGTCGTCGTTCGACTCATCGGCAGGCTTAGCTTCCGGGACAGTCAGATCATCTTCATCATCGAACTTTATTTTCTTGTTTCTGGGTTCCTCGGCTGAATCTTGTGCAGACCTTTTGGTAGTATCGAGCTCAGCCAGTAGTGGGGGTAAGCCTCTCAAGTCTCTTTGCACCCTCTTCAACTGACCCAAGATTGGGTTGTTTCCGGACGCATTTGAAAGGCCAATGCGTGTGAAGGCGACATCCTCTCTCGAGCCGCTGGCGGCAATCGCCTCACTTGTGGAAATGAATTTGGTCAAGATGGCCTCAGCACGGGCTTGATTGATGGGCTTCACGCCAGTCACATGCGCGAGAACCGGCGTGTTCAATGCACTTGGAGCTGCTCTTCTTGGTCTAGAGGACATCCTTTGTATGCTTGAGCTTTCACTGTTTTTTTCGTGGCCCGGCCAGTGCTATCAGTCAGGTCTAGGTCGCCAGAATATAGATCTGAATGTCGCAGCTCATCGAAAAAAAGCTGAGCCTCAATGTGCTCTTGGACTGCAGCTAATTCAGCACAAAGTAGTAGCGCGGAGCCCTTTATGCAGGAAACTCTTATGATTTGGCTGGTGGAATTTTTTAGCTGAAATGGGACTGAGGACCTTGAAGCCCAGGTCCCTTTCAAAATCCATAGCATGTTTTCCTTGGTAAGGTGCATCAGACCGACAAATGTCATTCATAGCATGGCCGGCGTTCGTCAATTTTCTCTTCTCAGCAAGCCAACAATGCTCGCAGCGCCCTCGGTGTCTCCTCTTTCCCGTAAGATGGTGCTGCTCGAGCAAGCACAACCAAGTACCACATTTCTGATGATAACTGCTCTTATACAAAAACGTTTCAAGTCCAGAGGAAACACTTATCAACCCTCCACGTTGAAAAGAAAGCGGACTTTTGGATTTTTGGCCAGATTGAGATCGAAAAATGGCAGAAAGATTTTAGCCAGAAGAAAAGCTAAGGGCAGATGGTACTTAACTCATTGAGTCAAAATTGCCTCGTCAGCAACGCATCGATCAATCGCTCCTCAACAATAAACATGACTTTGACCATTTTATACGGTCACTGAAGCCTTGGCTGGCCACATTTGCTTCTTGCAAGCACCCATTCTTCTGTACATATAGCACTCATGCACTAAAATAGACGACATTTCAGCTCAAGCTTTTTCAAGCGTCTTTGAGTACTCGAGCTCAATTTCATGTATAAGTTTTTGTAGTGTAACGATTGCTAGTTGATGCGTCGCATCGGGAAACTTATTGCGATGCAACCCAAACCATTCTAGAGGTGGGGTAGCATTACCGAGCTCTTTCAATTGTGGGGCTTCAATGATCGCAGGAGCAAGTGCTTTATACGTAAACTTCGACTTGCTTGTCACGTTTTCAAATGTCTGTTGGATGTCTTTGTCAAAGTCCTTGTGAGGCGTTTCTGCAGATGCTAGCATCCGTGTAGCGTCCTCTTCAGCCTCGGTTCTCAATCTTGCAGAGTCCTGCGTGATCATTTCATTTAACTCGAGGGCATCCTTGAAAGCTGGAACATTGTTTTTAGACACTTCGGTTCTCGACAAAAGTGCCCTTTTATGTGCCGAGTACATCTCACGCACACAGTTGACTGAACCCAAGTTCCACCTTATGTCCACCGTGCCGCCAAACGAAGATTGGAAGAGATACTCAACAACATTTGTTTGGTACTTTTGATATGTTCTCATCGAGATCATGAAGCGGGGAAATCCAAGAATCGTTCCTCCCTTGGCTCTCGATGCGTACTCGCTCAATTCGTCAACATCAAAATTTTTGGTGCTTTCCTTTGAAGTCCCGGCCGTGCTGGAAAATGACGCTTTTACGTTGTTGAGTTGTAACTCGATTTGATTTGACACACCAAATTCGTACTCGTTTTGAGTGAAATTAGCTGTAGATCGATCAAGTTGTATCACGAATACCTTAGTGTCGTGGAAAGAGTGCGGATATACCTGAAGAGTCGTCAAACCGGTGAAAACTTCAATTTGTGTGTCTAGCTTCTTGGCCACCGCCAAAAAGTCATTCGAGCACGCTCTGTTCATGAAGGTCTCCTTATTGGAGTCGTTCAAAATCTCTTTGTAGGATGAACGCTTTTCTTCAATCATGCGAGATATGGTCTCGTATATGTCATAGAAATCCGAAACCGCCAATGATGTCAAGTAAGCTTCGGCAGTGCTGTAGCGAATCGAAACAAAAAGATGATCCTTCGAGATATTTGCTCCGTTCTTTCTGTTGAAGACATCGAATCTCCAATTTTTCAAATTGACAAATGCAAATACGTGTTCATCAAAGATCGACTTGAACTGAAGCTCGTTAAAGCCTGTAGCCATGTGAACCAATGGGATTTCGAGTAGCGGCAATTCATCGAGCGTCCAATCTATAGCCGAGTTGATGAATATACCCTTAGTCTTCAAGTATCCTCCTAATCTTCCTTCGGATCCCACAAGAACAGTTTGGAGCCCCAACTTGAATTCGTAACACCAATTGGAGGTCTTGCGGGATATCGCCCAAGCCTTGTCTACATCGAGGATCATTGTTCCGAGAGCGGGCCCGAAATCAACTTCTAGGGCGATATTAGCGAAGATGAAGTCGAGAGCGACAGAGTATTCAGAGCCCGAAGAAGCTTTTGCCAGGGTCGGATTTATCTCATGGCCCGTCAAACCCCTCACGTCTTTCTCCTCGGAATTCGAATCATACAGTTTTGGGAACCATATATCTCTGAATAAATCGACATCTTGATATTGCTTCATTTTCACGTAGCCGCATATATCCGATAAGCAGCATGTAGAAATTATATCCAAATTATTCTTGAAACCCACCACACTTGATATCATGATGTTTTTGATCATGAGCGATCCGCTCCGCTCGTCTGAATATATGTGCTGTAAAGACGCGGAAATTTCATTGATCTGCCCTAAAATGTAGATCGAATCAAAAGATTCAATTCCGGAGCACGCCAGAATGGACGCTCCGTCGTATTCAACAATGGCGGCAACTTTGGCTGTGGGTTCACAGCTCAACGACACCCTTTGTTTTTCGATTCTTATTCCGATGTGTATGTCTGCTTCTCGAAACAAATTTCCAAAGTCAGCACCGGTATTTGATGAGCTGTCTTCATTTTGTGACCTTATTCCCTCATGTTGCTTCGATGAAGGACCTTTGAAGATATCTTTGAAAGTGCGGACAAAATCCTCCACCACTGGGACGCATGATGAGTACACAGTATTATCCGACTGTGACATGAGCATTTCAGCTTTCAAAACATGCTTGACAGTCGCATTCTTCACATGGTGATAATCCACGGCTATCATTACTGCAGGAGATTGGAGAGTAAGAGAGTTGGGCTCCTCGTGCAAACTGTCCTCTTGGAGTTTGTAAATAAAGATGCGAGCACCTGCAAAACCAACGGACAGTTGCATCGCGGAGAAATATGGCTCAAATGCCTTGCTGGGTGCATCCGGTTTCACCGCAATGGCCACCTTCAAGTTTTCAGAATTGTTCCTGATCAAGTCGGCTCTTCTCGACTTCGCTTCAAAATAGGCTCGCACTTCGGTTCCAGAGACAATTCCCCGCTCAATTAACACAGTTGAATTCGACATGAGACGCACATCCAACTCATCCCCTTTGAGTGTAAGCCAAAGCTTCCGGTTTGCGTCAATATAGTAGTTCAACTGTACCTTCGGCATGAAGGCACGGTTGAGGTTGTCAATCTCAGAAGTTGTGCTGTAGAAATTCGATGATGAGGATCCATGTGCCACGGATAGATATCCACCCATAACAGTCAATTTCCCCATATCTGCCTTTGTGACAGCAAAAATCCTCTCTGCGCCCAAAATTAGGCCTGGGTAATCTTTATGAGAGGACCCAAATAGCCACCCAATACAGAAATTGTATGACAAAACGTGAACAGACGTGAACATCGACTTTCTTTTCTCATTTCCCTCATCTGAAGTTACCTCTGATAGAGGTCGTGGGCTCAGCGATCCTCCAAGATTGTCTAAGGTGCGCTTGAGACCATCAGCCAATTCAAAAATCTTAGGTAGAACTTGCGGGCTCAAACAAACGCGGAAGTGCTCAGATTCTACCTGCAACGACTGACCGCAATTCCCGTCGCTCACCGTGGAGACATCGTTCAAAACCTTTACTGATAAATGAAAATCTAACAAGGTCGAGAGTCCCACTGAATACAGTGGATCGTAAATCGTGAGTCTGGTACCTGGGATGACTAACTCACCGGACACTATGCTCGATAGGAACCCAAGCCCTAGTGTATTGGCCAAAGTCATGCTGAAATCTTCAAACTCAACCGTGTATCGGCTTTGATCCTTATACGCAAACCAGCCGAGATACTTTTGACTCACACTGCATTTGAAAAACACTTTGCTTTCCTCGACTCCAACTTTTGTGCTTTGCTTGATTTTCGGAGGGCCCTTAAGTTTACTGATCAATTGGCTTTTCAGTAACACGCCTTTTAAAAGCATTGATTTATCTAAGATTTCCTGTTTGGAGCTCAAAGCAGTATCGAAAGCCTTCAAGATCAGGGGCGTCATCAATTTGAGGTATTCTGACTTGATTTCCGTCTTCACTAGCCATGCTCCCTCGAAAGGTTGTAGTACAGTTGCCATATGTGAGTCGGAATTCTTCAACCTGAGCACCAACATTTCACGAAGTGCAATTTCAGAAGAAAACCCTGCATGGAAGTATTCTGCAAAACATTCTTGTTCAGAGACCAATATGTTTGTCCTTGCATCCGTCAACTGGCCATGAACTCTTAGTGGACTCAAGATATCTATTGAGAACAAAAATCTTTCCAAGTTGAATTTCAGGGTTATGTTAGGTATAGCTGTCTGAGAGCTTTTTGCGGAAAATTTTTGACTAGATTTCTTTGTTTCCAGAGAATTTATAGATTCAAGCAAAGGACCTAGATCATCATTTAAGAATTCTACCATTGCAATATGAAGGGTGTTTCGGTGATCGATAATTTCCAAACTCGATGCCTTGGTATTGTGGTCCATCACGATATCCATTTTTGAAACATTCTTGACACCAGATGATAAGATCACTGTATCATCTAGGATAAACCTTAGAAATCTATCATCCTGTTTGTGAAACGAAAAGCTCAATTCGCCCAATTTCAGGGCCCATCCAAGGCTCAAGTTGGACACAGCTGAACTATTACCACTAAATGCGACGGTAAGTTCATTCAATGCCAATTCTAAGCGAGTTTTCGTGAAGCAGAGTTTAGAGTGCAAAGAGCTCAATTTCACTAAGAGTGAAAATTGTAGCGCTGATTGTAACCCTTCGACCTTCGGACCACTAGAGTTTATGTCTCTGTCTGAGGACTGAGAGGTTTTGAAAAATCTGGAAAGTGTGACCATTGATGCCATCAAAGACAAGTCCACAACGCCCATGTTCAAAACAATATCCACCTTGGTGAAGCTCGCCTGGTCTCTCGCGTCAGACTTCCTGGTGTTGTGAATTTGTGAAATCGAGGCCTGAGCACACATTTCAGAGGATGAAACACAGCTCAAATTATCATCTTCGTCTTGGAGGTTGATTTTGATAAAGTTCAAATTGAAAAATGTCTGGAGCTTGCTGTCCGCCAACACAGATTCCAGAAAGACTCGACGAATAAACAATTCTCTCTGCCTCATGTTACCCTCCCAAGGTCTCCAAGCCTCGAAGCTTTCGATAACCAGCAACATAGCATCCTCTGGCGCTTTTTCTGCTTCGTTATTTGGATGGTATCGCGTGTCGTCTCTCGCACTCATTTCGATAGCAATACTTCTGAGCTTTGTCATAATTTTCCAAGACTCATAGATTCTTGCGTGATCTCTATTGGACCTCAAGGTTCTGGCAGGTTTGGTAATCACCTCCGGATCCGACAGAATATTGTTCGCAGTGGCGAAATTGCACAAGGAGTAAAGCAAGTCCCTTCTCCACTGAGCGGCATTTCTCGAGGCTTTCTTGAAATTATTGAGAGCAGCATCCATACCGGCCATCAATGACGAGCAAAAGGAAAATACATCGGGCAATAGCCGTTGCTGAATATCAACTGTTAGGGTATTAATCAGAAAAGAGGCTACCAGCGCCCTCTCCTCATTTCTCGTGAGCCAGGATTCGACTTCAGATGCTTGCACGATGCACGCTGCAGAGAAGCAATTGGGAATGGATATCGACGCATAAAGCTCGCTAGTATGAAGAGCAAATGTGAGCGTCGACTGCTCCTCCAAATATGATCCCAAGCGTGTTCGCACATGCTTCGATTGCATCACTATAGAAGGCTCTGATATCGTAAGCGTAAGAACCTGTTTCAGATGAGTCGTGGAGAACGCAGACTGTGGGGATAACATGCTGTCTTCCACCATACGAAAGTCAATTAAAGGACTCACGAATCTGATATTATCGATCATAGACACTGGCATAATGAGACGCTTGAGATCTCTCATAACTTCATAATGAAGAGCATCGAGCAATGAATTTATCTCACAGCCCTCAATACCTAAAGCTAATTCTGATAGATATCGAAGGCCTTCTGGACAAGCACTCACCTTCACCGTCTCAAAGTTTAAAATTAACGAATCCGTTTTGTATTGGTCTAATGATGAGCTGGTGGGCTTGAAATCTTCGTCAATGTAGGCTGTAGTTGGATGCATCTCGTCATTCACGTATGAGGATTCCTTCAGACTCAGATAATCACTGAAGCTGACCCACGAACTTTGTTGTGACTCATTTGAAGCTTCTTGTGATAGATACTCTTCCGTTAAGGGGTGTGAAGCCATGGGAAGCGATACGGTTGGAAAGACTGAGCCTTGCGCCTCTTCGAATTGACTGTCCTTCTCCTCTGGGTATAGTAAAAAAGATGCTCGATGTGTCGTCGCGTCGTTTCTCTTGATATGTTCATGCTGTGATTCTCGGTGTTCCTTCATGTCGGCTTTCTGGCCAAAATTAGTGATGTGAAGCGAGGTGTCCAAAGTAGCATAGTAGCGAGATTCGCTCGACTCGTCAACTATGCGTAACGATATTTTTGGCAACAACAATGACACGCGACTTGAGTATCGAAAATTTGCTACATCATTGAATGTGACTAAAACGTCATGAATCTGGACGTCTAGGAATAAGTTTGGCGCACTAAGTTGAAGCTTCATTATGATTTGTGGGCACCGGAAAGAAAAATGTGCGGCATCATACACCGTTGGAACCTGGTATGTCAAGGAGTTCTCGAGATCCTTATATCCCAAAATAAAGTTGTTTAAAAATGTGTCAATGCTTGACAAGACTGTCGGCGCTCCGTTGATGGAAATCAAGTCACAAGCAAAATCCCACTTACACTGGTATGTGAGGTCGTCTATTCCTAGCATTCTATGAGTATGAATGCTGAACGTGTCAATGATAACATCTGGCTCGCGTGTGGAGAGTAACGAATTGTAGGCTAGTCTCTCGAAGACGGTATCTCTTGAAGGCATCGAGCCTCCCAACACTTGATAACCTTCTCCTGTACTGAAATCAGCCTGAAGATCCATGTAGTATTGACAAAGATGAATTTCGACATCGAGAAAATCAAATGAGAGCCCTAGGTGATGAGTGTGATCGTAAAGCTGACATGGGAAAATAATCAAGCCTTTTCTTGATTTGAACGTGAAAAGGATATTCAAGTCATTTTCGGCTTTTAGGAGCTTCCAATATTCGGTTTTGCGTTCCTTCAAAAAGCTTTCCATCGATCCACGATTTCCCAATGAGTTGCTCATCGACTGAATTTCGGACAAGGGTGTTTCCATCCCCTCGCTTAGCATATACTCCTCGAAGGTCCTGAAATTCACAAAGTCCCCGAAGTAATTCTCACGGAATGCAAAAAGATACTTGATCAAGTATCCGTGGAAAAGAAGAGTGATGTCGTCACCAATGATATTGATGGAAGCGAAATTGTTGTGATCAAGCTCGACCTTGCTATAAAAGTTGTAGAAACCAGAGATTTCGAATGCGCCAGTACTCCCCATCTTTTTATTGCCTTCCATGAAAGCACTGACAGTGTGCCACGAAGGTACCACGAGAGTCAAGTCCAACAGTGGGGCAAATATGCGATACTCAACTGATGAACTGGTGCTGAACATACCTCTCAAGGGTATCTTGGAGCTCACAACCATCTTGGGGCCGCTAAAGCAAATGAACTTGTTAGAGTCAAAATCAAGAGGGTCATTAATGATATTGTGATCGTTCACATTGAAATATAGCATAAAGTCGCGCACAGTCCAATTGACATGGTACGTGAAAGGACGGAAAGTTTCAAACTTGGCCGGTGGTCCAGACCCAAAATCAGACACCAAGTCAGTGAATAAGGTGATATGTTCGCGCAAGAAAAAAAACTTCCCACTGCTTGAATCCATATTGAACGTCCATGTACACTCTCCATTCCATGCGAGCGGGAACCCTATCTCGGCGTTTACTGTGTGTCTATCTGCCGTGAACAAAACATCGTGCGTGACCGAAGTCCTCATTTCGAGGTCCTCCATTATAAGCGATAGAGTGTTGGGCCAACCCCGGGCAGATGCCACATATGAGTTGATGTACTTGAAGTCCGTACCCTTGCCGAGCTTGAGCTCAAGCCACCCGAAAGGGCGGGTGTTTTTCAGCTTTGGGTCTTCTTGCGTTGCAAGCTCCTCCTTGTCTTTGCTAAATTCACGTGTGGGCACACGAAGAATGAGCTCGTTGCTCGTAGCAACCAGCAAGTTGAAGCCGGCATAGCTTCGTAGAGACCCTGGCTCATTGTGGGCCAAAGAAGGTTCTGCGTCGTGAGCCAAGCTTGGAAACAAAAGCGCTTGGAGAGGGCCTCGCTGACGATCTGCCCACGACCCATAGTGTATTGTGGCCATTGACAAAACGATGTCCACACCCAGCTCGGGGCTGGAAGTGCTGGTCTCATACACAGATTCTTTGGTGGGCTGGATGCCAGGCGTGTCGTAGTAATACACTAGCAGGGTAGCCACAGAATCGAGGATCAAGCTGTATTTGGCATACTCCTCGATATCATTGAGCTCGACCAAACGCTCCTGCGGGAACTCGCCCACGTAGCGCCGGAGCCCGTGCCATTCTTCCATCTTGTTTCTTGTCTTGCGGCGCGTCTGTAGCCTGAGATGTGCTAGAATGCCCCTGAAACTTCGATTGCGGAACGTATGCTTGAAAGCCGCAGTCACCCTGCGCCTGAACGACTCGGGTTTGCCTGAGGTGTATCGCTCGGGGTCGTAAGTGATATTTGGCTTCATGTGTACTTGAAAGCGGTCCATGCCGACGTCAAAGGACGTGCGGAAAATGTCCAAAACAGAGGGCGCGCGAGAGACGTCCAAGAGGGCCTTTGCCGTGCGGAAAGACGCCACAAGAATCGACGGCGTGGTGTGGTTGCCTAGCACAAAGGCTCCGCGCCTCACTGTGACTTGAAGCGGGAGAATCCGGAGCCAGAAGTTGAGTCCAGACTCCGATCGGGTGCCCGCCAAAGGGGTTTCGGAGCCGGCAGCAGAAGACCCAGATGCGGTGTGCGAGGCCAGCCCCGCCGAGAGCTTGGACAGAAACCCGTTGCGCAGAGCATTCTCCGGGTCCAGCTCAAACTTGCGGAGCGAGTTTTCGATGTTTTCATACGCCGCCGTGCGGTTGTACATGAAGACCTCTAGGCCGTCGATATGGAGGAGTAAACTGGTCGGAAGACCCAGGTTCAGCGCCTCCGAAAGGCCCAGGGAGGACTCCAACAGCTCTGCGCCGAAATGAAACTGCGGAAGCCGCGTCATGCGGAGGAGCCAGTACCGCCAAGTCAAGTTGAGTCTGAGGATCGAAATGGTGTAGTCAGCGGTCAGGATGACGACGTTTCTTGCCATGATTCGGCCGCCTAGGGGCGCAACACGAAACGCACCGATCGTGACATCCACATGGTGACGTTTCCAAAGAAAAACGTTGAGGAAGATCAGGATGACATATCCCACCAAACGGGCAAAGTAGAAGACAAACGCCAAGCCCAAGATCACCACTAGCACCCAGTTCACAAGGTACTGCCAGCTGGCCAAGTACTGTGTATCCAGCGGGATACGAAACGAGGTTGCCATGGCCGCCAGTCAGGATCCAGAGGTCGAGAAGGGTGCAAAAAATTGCTTGCCGGGTGCAAAAAAAAGCTTGTGTAGAATGCTCGATATGGTTTGATTTAGTGGCTTTTTGGGATCTGAGTTCAGGCCCTGGGTCGCGCGTGATGTATGGGGAATCCCAGGGCGAAGCGCGATGGAGATGAGGCGTGGGCCTTAGGGCACGACTTTAGTGAGCAGTGGAAACAGAAAATGAAGGAAAAATGCTTCATGTAATTTCCCTTTTCTTGTAAAATCAGGGCGAAATTCAACTAATGCGCTCTTCTTAATATTTTTTGTCTGTTTGCTTATTTGTTTTTTTGTTTCTTTGTTATTTTGTTGTTGTGTTGTTATTTGTTTATTTGTTTTTTTTTTCAATTGGGGGACAGGGTCTCCGGGGCAATGGCATGTATTAACAGCTAGAGTTGTTGGAGGCCCTGCCTGAGTCGCGTTGGAGTTCCCAGTGTTGCTTTGAACGGAGCGCGCACCGCGGATTCTTCTTCCCTTAGCAAATGATGGAAGGATTAAAGGCAGATATTTCGGACGTGACTTACATAAGCTTTCTTTGAAAGTCCCGCTTCGGGCATTTGAAGAAAATCACGATACGTGAATTTTTTTTCATTGGTCTTGTCGGAAGAACGAAAGTGTGGAAAAATATTTCACTTGCCAAATTCGATCACGTAGTACTTTGTTTTCGAGGCCTGAGCATACGACCAGGCTCGAGGCTCAAAGAAAACTGCGCCACTTGAATCTATACTTACTCAGAGATATAGCTCAATTCACTAATAAATGAGAAGATTTATGGATTGTTGTGCTTTCTGAATTCTAGGTGAGAAATTGTATTGTGATCAACGGGGGACTTGTCTGGAAAAGATTTGGTCTTTCAGACGTCGAAGCCGGTGTTCTTTCGAAATTATGCCCTCGCTTTTTTTTTTTGCTCCGGAAGGTCAGTTCACAGTTCACAGTTTACAGTTTGTAGTTCACAGTTTACAGTGCATAGTTCACAGTTTACAATTCATAGTTCACACACACACACACGTCTGTATTTGCATTAACTAGTCATTGCTTTAAAAATTATGAGTGACATGATACAGAGATGTCTATACATCTAAATTCATGTGTTTGGAACCGGGTTTTTATTCCAGCATTGAAAGGAAGTAAGGTCCCAGATTGGCTCCGTGATCTCATGTTAATTATTTACATTCCAGCGTAAGGCTTACTTAATGAGAAAGCCATAAAACGTCTTAAAAAAACCAGATCTCGAAAATTCTCAGGCATATAGCCACCAGTCCATAATTTGGAATTCTCTTTTACTTTCTGTTTGAAAAGCGCTTTTTTATTTTCCTTTCTGTGCATGGAATATAGTGTATTTGAGTTTATGCCCCGAATTCGTCTCACCGCACTCGCCTGGCTACACAGCCAAACTTCTCGATGGGGCTGTTCGCACTCGAGACTGCAAATGGCTTCCAGCAGAGATCGATCGTGCTGCAGTCCTGCACGCACGTGTCCTGCCTGTTTCGCGCAAAGATAAACATTTGGGGAGCCGGAGCTGTGACTAGAATTTATCTCAGTACAACTCTTTTTTCTTATACCCTTGAAACATTGACAGGCGATCTAACGTCTATAATCTTGTTTTCTTAAGTACGCACGCAATCATGTCCACAAACAGACTAAGGCTTCATGTCGATCAGGAAAACCAGCATAAGGTGGGGCCTGCGAAAACCGAGCTACGAAACCCGGCGGCTCAAGACCTGGCTCCAGGATCCGTTTTGTCCGTCAAAAGGCCCCTTTCTGCTAAAGCAAACGTCAACGAGAAAAGAGCAAGGGTGCCTTTAGGGGGAAAGAGTCTGAACCAAGCAATCCCCGGGCTCCCAAGGTCGAAGCTGTCGTTACCGCTGACATATCAGCGTCCTGCTTTGAAACAGCAATCCTCGTCCATCCAAGGCGACTCTAAAGTGACCAAGCCCGCACTCACCAAGTCCAATCTGTCACTTGGGTTCTTCAATAGACCAGCAAATATTTCTACACCGATCCCACGGCCTACAAACCCACACAAAAACTCGCTTCTTCCGCTGCAGGATCTGCACCGATCCAAAGAGCTTGTGCCTTTGTTGGGGTCCGATACGTTGACTAAAGGTACTCCAAAAAGCTTACCGCCGCCAAGCCAGGCACTCAAAGACACGTTTTCTGGAGCCACAGCGCAACTCCATGTCTCGAATTTGAACACTGAGGATTCCAAAATACGGAACAGGGATCCGATCAAAAAGGGTGCCTTCAGTCCTGAAATCGAGCTGCTCATCGAGAAACTAGCTGAGGACGAAAATAGCGTGGAAACGGTTCCGGAGAGGCCTGAGCCGGAGGAGTATGTGCCCTCTGGATTGTCGCCCTTCAGCGAGTCTGAGGCGCCTCACTTTTATAGAGACGAGTCTGCTGATGAAATGGCTCGGATGTTCCCACCAGGGACAGAGTTTTTCACGGATGACGAGGGGGAATGTAGTGAGGCCGAGAGGGAATTAAACACAGCGTTTCACGAAGAGTTGACCGCTGGTGCCGGAAAAAACACTTTGGGTCTTGACCCAGCGGACCTCGAGGACTTGCTCGACTTTTAGTTGTTCCTTCACGTACAATAATGACTTACTATTAACAATCCCCCAAATTTACTTTTTGTATGTTTGCACACTTCACACTTCACACTTCACACTTCATACTTCATACTTCATACTTCATAAACCGCTATCAATAACCTCCAAATAAAACTCTTCCACTGAAAATACTTCATGATACACCCCACACCTTCCATATCTCCGCCCACCTTGCCATTACTATATACATCGCGGATATGCCGTCACGCGTAAGGAAGTCTCTTTTCCTGCCGCGTATCTCGTCCACATCTTCACTACTGGGTAGCACACTCTGGAGTCGCATCACCATGAGCATAAAACCCATCTTCAGCATAATGGTCATGCGGTTTTTGAGATTGCTGCCTGCTGGAGGCAGACGCTTTATAGTCAGGAAGCGTCTCGGCACGGGATATGGTGAACTCACTCACGTACTCGATATTTGCCTCGGGCAACAGGTCTACGGGGACATTTTGTCTTTTTATCTCGGCTTCGCTGCGAAGTTCCGTAGGAAGCAAGTTCTGGAGCTTGTAAACGTCATTTTTCTCGAGGTACCAATTGTCAGCGGGGAACTCGATCTCGATTTCGACGTACATGTCACCACGCTTCTTACTCTTTCCGAACCAGCTCAGGGAGGCACCATGCACAGGCATGCCTTCGCCGGAGACACAAATGAAATCTCCCGGCCGGACCACCTTGCCCTTGGGCGTGCTGATATGAATGGCCCTCCCATCTAGATGCTTGGCCACGACTTTCGAAAAGCCCAGTAGTGCCTCGACCAAGGTGATCTTGTAGCGGACAAACAAGTCGTCGCCTTTCCGCGTGAACGTCTTATGGTCCCTGCAATGGAAGGTGAGAATGACGTCTCCTGCCTGTTTCCCCGGAGCCTCGTCGGACTCATTGGCCAAAACCACCAGCTCGCCCGATTTCGAGCCGGGAGGGATCTCAAACTCCAAGATTTTTGTTTCCTCCGTCAACAGGGACCCGCGGCACGTCTTGCATCTATCCTTGGTGCGGTATGTTTTGCCCTCGCCCAGACACAGCTCGCAATCCACGTGGAATTGAGATACCAAACCGGGTCCAACGCGTTTGATCTTGGTAGTGTAACCTTGGCCGTCACACAGAGCACACATTCTCGGCACCGCCTTCTTGCGTGCACCCGTGCCACGGCAGCTGTCACAAATCACGTCCCGAGTAGAGGTGATTTTCACGGTTTTCCCTTTGAAAAGGTCCTCTAGGGTCACCTCGACCTCCAATTCGGCATCGTCGGTCTTTTGGCTCGCCCGAGAACGCGGTTCGCCGCCCGCGGGCCCACGGCCGCCCCCGTTCATGTTGGAGAAAAAATTGTAGAAATCATCGGCGCCGTATTGCTGCTGGCCATAGCCATCGTATGGATTATTGCTGAAACCCTGGCCTGGCTCGGCAAAACCTTCCGCTGTGCCGTATATGTCGTAGTCCAGTCTTTTCGCCTCGTCGCTAAGCACCTCATACGCACGCGAGATCTCTTTGAATTTGATCTCGGCATCTTCTCTCTCGTCCTCAGACACTTTATCTGGGTGATATTTGAGGGCCAATTTCCTGTAGGCCTTCTTGATCTCGCCCGGCGAGGCAGACCGGTGCACCTCTAGGATTTCGTAGAGATCAATTTCCATAGCTGGCAATGGATGTTTACGAGAAAGAACAATTTAGTGTGTTTTAGACGTGTGTTGGGCTTTCACGTCGCCCTCTGATTTTGTATTTTGGAGCTTTCTCCATCCGGACTGCATATCACTGTATAGTGCACATCGAAATGATGAGCGGTCTTTCGACCTAGGTTCCTATTCCCTGCCTATAAGACAGAGGATATAACAACCTTTTGTTAGATCTAGCAAGAAATGTACATATTGATTTGTTAGAGAAAAAGTAAGGGTCTTTTAATCAAACTGCAAAAGAAAAAGAAAGCGACGTGGACAGGATTCGAACCTGCGAGAGCAGAGCTCATGAGGAGGTGCTGATTAACCTGCACCTCACGCCTTAACCACTCGGCCACCACATCTCTTGTTGATTAAGGAGAACTTAGTGCAATATCTGTAAAGTTTAAAAGGGCTGACTGCTTTTTCATTGCATCATTATTTGCAAATACGCAAACATAGGAAGATCGATATGCGAAGCTAGTATCTTGGAGAAGCTGACGCGTCCGGAACCAACCAACACGTCTCACTGCACCCCATGAAAATCGTGCGAAACCTCCAAATACTGGTGGCAGAAGCTTGACTTTGCCAACCCCATGAATCTCAGAGAAATGTTGGCGCCAACAAAAAACGGCTTCCTGTAATGCCCAGATTCATTACAGGTTTTTTATTCTGTAGATATATAGTTTTTTGGGTCGCCTAAAAACGGCTTCCTGTAATGCATATTGTTTCTTTAAAAAAAAAAAAAATAACACGTCGTTTCTTTGAATAAAAAAAGACAATTTCTAAAAATTAAATTGGTTAATTTCCACCGTCAACAAAATCTACACTCGTAGAATGGGGGATCCAAAGGATGCGACTTCGTTTGCACGCCTCGAGTCTCAAAACTTGAAGCGGCCTTGAGGCAAAACAAATCTTGCGATTCGTTGACAATTATCCATGTTTCAAGGAGGACGTGCTAAGAGGGATTGTTTTAGTCCTACAAAGGGTGTTAGGCCACCCAAAGTGCGACACTATGTACGATTCTAGAGAGGTGGAGAGATAATTCCACATATCATTATAATATAAACTTTTTTATTCTCTTCACCAATTGAAATAAACAAAAATAAACTCCTTTCACATCTGAAAGCAAAAAAGTTTATGAAATTGTACCATAAACTTAGTCCTTCGAATGAAGTAATGCAAATAGTTTGAGAGCGACTATCAATCCAAGTTACTTACTGTCGATATCCGACTTTTTTGGCAAAATAAAAGGGTTCACCCGGCTCATTCAGTTTCAGTGTTGGGAAATACAGTTCAGGCGTCACCTGTAGTGGTGAATGTCTATTCCCTTTAGCCCGCAAAATTCCTGAAATTGGAGAAAATTTGTCTCGAAGTGTAAAAAGTAACAGTATTATTGCCAAAACAAAACACTCTACGGGGGTACCAAAGTCTTTAGTTCTTCAAGAGGACTCTAGCTAATTTTAAATTCAAACAATATAAATTTAGAGGGGAACAGATTGAAAGAGAGGGCTCGAGACCACAAGAAGCAGTGGTTTTGGGTCCTCATTGGACCACACACTTCTCTCAAAAGCATTTTAGAATCCACACAAAGTCTATTAAAAAGATTTGATTGAAGCGTTATGGAAGCAATAGTATAATGACCTGATCCAATTTGTCTATACATAAACAACACAACCCGAACTAATCCAGCATCTATTCTCAATTGAACCTTGGGAACATTGACTTGGAGCTGGGAGCCGATCAACTCACATTTAGTGAGGCTACAACGCACTTTAGTTTTTATTGCCAAACTCAGACAGTTCTTTCTGTCACAGAAAAAAAGTGACACACATCAAACGAACAAAGGAACAAGTATACTTGTAGCACACAATGTACCCGGTATTTTTTTAACCACTACGTATCTTAATGAAATCGAGTGGTAGTTATATGAAAAAAGAACATGTGCTCTTTTTGAAGTTATGTTTTTTTGATGTTATGTTTTTTTGATGTTATGTTTTTTTGATGTTATGTTTTTTTGATGTTATGTTTTTTTGATGTTATGTTTTTTTGATGTTATGTTCTTTTTGTTTTTGACAAACGCGTAATAAGCTTCATAACTTGTTTGTTTTCGCGGCTTGTTCCTCGATCGCAAAGGCACTCAAATCACGACTTGTGGAAAAAGCTTGGAAAGCATAAAGAAATTTTTCATCAACATACTTTTTCATCCTCGGACCTTTCATAATTTGATAGCAATTCTAATTCGCAACATCTTCGATCGGTGATTTCGCTCCATAAGATTGCACTTACGTAGTCAACGAATAACACGAGACTGCCTCAAGGAGAGGTGGGATGGACGCGCGGGTTTAACAAGAGAGAATGTCTGGGGCGGAAAGCGGAAGGTGAAAAGCTGGGGTCAGTTTACCGTGTTCTTTCTCGCCAATGAGAGACTCCA
>JAKTYO010000060.1:5678-24302 GCA_030578735.1 Metschnikowia noctiluminum | reverse complement strand
GAATATAATCCCCAGAACTCGAAAAGTTGTCAGCACAAGCCGTGATCTATGCCATAGACTTTTTACATCACGCAGAGACTCACCATTTTCTGAAAATCGCGATCCAGTAGCCATCAAAACATTGAGTCTTCATTTACTTGTTATCCGCAATTGAATGTCCATAGTGCACGTCCATCAGGCCCTGCCACAGTTCTGTCTTGAGTTCCTCAGCAGTCATAAAACCTGGAAACCTGAGTCTGAGCCGGAAACCTGAGTCTAAGCCGGAAACCGTGCTATAGCCCAAAAAAAGACCGGATTACCCAAAGAGTTTCTCTTGAACCTACTTTGAATAATGTCTGCTACGAATGGTGCAGGCCCACTACCGCCAAAGGCCTCCAAAGGCTCGAAAGATCCAAAAGCAGCTTCAAAAAAGCCGCCACGGGCTACTTTGGAGCAAAAATTGCAGATCCTAGACTATTACCATAAGCTGGGGCGGCCGCAGCTGGAGACTGTCGAACGGTTTCGTAGCGAAGTGGCGATTCTGACTCTGACGTTCAACGAATGGCTCAAAAACGAGGACGAGTATCGCCTGCGATACAGAGACCTGGGCTCACAATTCGAGAAACACGCCCGGCGGAAAGTCACGTACAAATACGACAAAATCAACCGAGCCATGGATCTCCTAGTGCAACAGCGGCTAGCGCTGGGTGAGGAGATCACGGAACCGATTCTACGTAACTACTGGCAAGTATACGCGCACCAATATGGTGTGGAAAACCCAAAACGGCTTGTTGGCTTTAGCCACGGCTGGCTCAGCCAGTTCAAAAAACGACACGGCCTTTGCCGCCTGAAGACATCCCATGGAGGCGATCTCACCACCTCAAACAACGAGAAATTGCTTGCAGATCCGACCTCAGAGGAGGAACTGGCAGGGCATGAAGTTGCAAGCATTGCCCTACTGAAAGACACGCTTCTGCCGCCCACAGACCCTAGCGAGGGCCAGGGGCTTTTTCGGCCGCAACAAACACTCAGTTTCCCGCAGAATATTTCCTATTTGCCGCTGGAGTCCTCGCGGAGCACGCTGACTGACAGACTGCGTCTGCAAACGCGTCTGCAAACGCATCTGCAAACGCATATCTTACCGAATCTAGCCGCTGACCACGTGGTTCTGAACTCGGCGGGCAACTTGGAGCTGGCGGAATCGTTAGAGCTGGCAATGCAGCTTTCGCTCAATACGCGCAAACAGTTCTCCGCGCATGATATCGAGCGGTTTCTTGTTGATGTAGCTGACCGCTTTTTTCAGGATCACCAGTACGACTACCCGCAGACTATGCACTTATACGAGGAGTTCAAGTCATCGTTCCACAGTGAGCGGCTCATCAGCCTCCGCTCGTCACGGGAAAATGCAACCTCCCACCTCAACGAGACACTTGGCTCCCGCTCTCTGCAGCTGCATGTACAAACACACACGCAGTCACATTTACAGCCACACACGCAGTCACATTTACAGTCACGAACGCAGTCACATTTACAGCCACACACGCAACCACATTTACAGCCACGAACACAATCGCGCTTGCAGCAAATGGGGGCGCATTCCCAGCAAGATTTAGGGACTCCCTCCCCGCAACAAATGGGTGGTCACTCCCTGCAACAAATGGGTGGCCACTCCCTGCAACAAATGGGGGCGCATTCCCAGCAACAAATAGGGGCACATTCCCTGCAACAAATGGGTGGCCACTCCCTGCAACAAATGGGGGCGCATTCCCAGCAACAAATAGGGGCCCACTCCCTGCAACAAATGGGTGGTCACTCCCTGCAACAAATGGGTGGTCACTCCCTGCAACAAATGGGGGCCCGCCCCCTGCAGCAGCTTGCAGCCTCCCAGGCCCGCCACACGCGTCGAAATATGGGCCGGCTTCAGGACAACCTGCTCATGCTGGCCCATAGCCGCCGGGACCTCCGCGGGCCACGGTCGCTGTCACGGTCGCGGTCACGAGGACTGTCGCTAGGCCCCTCTTCCTTAAACGGTCCAAGTGTGGGGCAGACGCCAGAGGAGCCTATGAGCTCGCTTGTCGTGGACAGACTGCGTCATCCGTCCCACCCTCAGCAGATGCAGCACGCGTATCGGACGGGCGAGGCCGAGCCTGCTGATGTTTCGCGGCCCATGGACAACCTTTTCATCAGACAGACTTCAGTAAAGCAAAGATCGTATACGAGCGAGCAACAGTGGCAGTATTCGGAACTGCGCAAGATTTGGGAGCAGAACAAGCTTATGCTTTCGTAGTGCCATTTCGAAGAGGTTGGTGTTGGGAGAGGCAAAAGATGATGATTGCAAAATGAGCTCATGTTGTCAGAAGAGATTAATCACTTTCCAAGTGTTCTGGCAAACTGACTTCATAGGGTGTCATTATGAATAGCTGCCTGCAATTATTTGACAACTGTGTCTCGAAATTTACATTAATCACAGCACTCGGATTTTATTCCCCCGTGAGTCTACTATGTGCACCTAAGGTAATCTCCAGGATTTAATTGATTCTATAAACGATAGTTGGGATAAAGAAATGAAGTGGTTTTGTCGAAAACTAAAAGGGCCACGCAGGTTGAGCATGCCACGACTAGACTTTGGCGCTGTTCAAAAGACGCGTGGTGAAGTCGATTTCGTTCTCCATCTGAACTCTGATTTTTGGAGATCCGTCATCTGTCTTGGCCTTTTTTGGGCAGTCTGCACAATTAGCACACACCTTTGACCCATCTTCCAAAGTCAAGGCCTTTTCAGGAGGACAACTCACAGCCGGCAGCGAAGAGCCTGAAGGTTCTTTGTTGATAAGCGCAGCCTGAGATGAGCTCAGATGTTTGGCATACATGTAGTTGCGGAGAGCCATTTTTGATCGGGTATGATTGATTAGATGGAAAACAACAACAGTACTATTGAGTCTAACCTGGAACCGGGCCGAGGATTATAACCGAGCCAGAGGTTGGATTTTGTGGTCAGGCTAAAAAAAAAGACTTGTTGAAGATCAAGCTGTTGAAGTCCGAGCCCCCATTGAATTGTGTTTATTGGGTTTCTCACATTTATGTATATCGGCGAATCGCTACCAGTGGGGTGATCTGAGATCTCATGCTGCATAGTGTTGCTGCAGTGATACGATTGGGTGCGAAAAGTATATTTGGGCCGGGGCCCGGACAAGTGGCGCGATTCCTGGGAGGTTTTGGGCCAAAACCTGGACTCCTTTTGCAGAGCGCGGGCCCGTAACCACTTCTCGGAGATAAGCAGGTTCTTTAGTTGCGACTTAAGAAGTTGGTCGCTGAGCTGAAAGAGGAGTGGTTTGAAAGAATAGCTCGACTTAGAGCTTTCTTTTTGGGTTTCTCGTTTCGAGAGAGTCTTAAACTTGATTGATCAAGCTACCAGTAAACACTCTTATCAATGCTTTTTCTGCTCTTTCGTCAGGCTTTCCGGAACAAACGGAGTAAGGTCGAGCGTTGATCATTTTACCTGGAAGCTTCTTTTTCTATTGAGTTGCCGGTAAAATAATACAAAAAAAAAAAAATGATCGCAAAGAGATGCAAATATCGAGAGAGCGTACGCCTTTGGAAGCTGGACTCTTTGGTTCATTTCATGGCTGATGGATCTAGGGGAATTTGCAGTCCCATGACAAAAAACCCTGGCGTCTTTTCTAGACACACTAGCTGTTGTTGAGTGAGATATGCCTCATTGTCGAAGCAATTTTTACACTGTCAAATGAGGCGACAATTTATCTCGTAAAGCAGACCACGTACATGACATGCTACTCTTTCGAACAAGATGGAAGACCCGAGAATGCCTCTAGTATATTGATCAAACCGTAAATCGTAATGCACGTCCATCATTCGGAATAAACCCTAGATCATGATAAAATCTCAGGGGATCATAATGAGCAAACTATAGATTCTAATAAAAAGCCTCTGATTTTATTAAATAAATTTTAGATTGCGATAGATAAATCATAGACTTTGATGAAAAAACCTTTGGGTGTAATGAACAGCCCGTAACGTGTAAAATATATAAATCCTAACCCGAAAGAAGTCAAAATCAAACCTGGAAAGTGTTATTGAAATAATTTTGTCAGTTTCCCGTGAGTTGTTGTTGTGGGTGAGCCGTGAGCTTGATTCCTACAATGACTATCCCAATTGCAATGGTGAGAAACTTGAACTTCAAGTTCTCGTCCGCTAGATTCTCTGCATGCTGGCTTTTCTTCATGTGTTCTTTACCCAAAATGAGATACTTCATCTGGTTGAACCGGTTCAACTTGTCGTAGTCGATATCCGAGCCTTGGCTCCATTCACTGCTGCTCTCCCATTCCTCACCCAGCTCAGTGTTACTGAGAAGTTGCTTGCCAATGCTATCAATCTCTTCGATTTCGTCGCATTCGTCGATTCCTCCGAAATTATCGATATCCCTAAAATCTCTAACATCTTTGAAATCCGCAAATTCTCTCGCATTGTTTCTCATGCTTTCTCTCAAACAGCCGTTTTCCTCGAGTTCGTTGCACAGAGGATCGAAGTCGCCGTCCTCAAACTCGGGCTCCTCGTCAATCAGTAAATAGCTGTCCTCGCTGCCCGAGAAGTTTGGGACTCTGTGCCGGGCCGGACTGCCAAAAGTCTGAGACTTGTACTTCTTGATTGTCTGCTCATCATGGTACTCTGAGTACTCTTGGTTTTTCTTCGAAAGTCTCCGCAGATTATACTTGTCGTTGTGGTTTAGAAATCCGTAGTCGTCGCAGTCCTCCTTGCCCAAGGAACTGATGAAATGGCTGTTGAACACAAAGTCGTCCTCATCCTCAGTCAGGCTGTTGGCCATGCCTAGACCCACGAGGGGCTGGAAAGTGGCACTGGGTTTGCGTCCCCCATATTTCGTGGACAAGATGGGGTTGATCGAAACCAGACGCAAGACGCGTTTTTTGTGGATGAGCATTTCCTTCAGCCGCTCAATAAGCTTGGCGTCGGAGTACTCGATGGAGGGCGCTGGCTTGCGGGGCCTGAGGTTCTGCTTGCTGGACAACTTCTTAATGTTCTTCTTCTGTTTCTGGAGCTCAAACCCGATATACGACAAGAGCTTCTCGTTGTGCAATTTCAACGACTGGAGCTCGAACTTGAGCTTGGTGATCTCCTGCTTTGTGATGTCTCCGCTCAGGACATTGAAGTCCGAGATGAAGCTCGACCGCTTGGACGAGTCTGTCATGAGCGAGTCGCGCTTGGTGGCGCCCACAAACCCATTGAGCTTCATAAAGGCCAAGTCCGAATCCTCGATCGGATTGCCCTCTGCCACGCTCAGAAGCTGCTGCAAATGCTCTTTGTCAGGGGCTGACGCCGAGCGGACCTGCGGGCTGACCAGCTCGAACTCCACTTTGATGGGCAAAATGTCATGGGAATTGTACCGGGAATGGTGTGCCTTTGACCCGGAGTACCGTTTTTTGATAATCGAGTTGGGCCTTGTGCTCAGAAGCGGGATCGACGAGTCTGCGTCGCCGTCGAAATACGACGAGTTCGCATGAGGAGTCAATTTCAAGGGCGAGAGCACAAAGTCGTCCTCGGAATTGAGCCTAAGCTGTGCCGGCAATGATTGGCGTTTGTAAGTATTGCTCTTCTCCTCTGAAATTGGAGGCGAAAACGGTATCATCGTGGACGCGCCTAGCAGAAGCCGCGGGGCGTTCTTGATCGAGCCAGGGGCGGGAAACTGAAAGTTCTGCGATAGCTCAAGAGAATGTTGCCAGTTGTGTTTCATAGGGGAAGAAGAGTCGAGGGCATGATCATTGGTCAAATTAGCGAACGAGCTGAGAAGATGCGTGCCATGAACGCTGCCTTCGGAGTCCGAGTCAGAGTGCAAATTGGCATATGAGGCATTTGCGCTGGAGTTGGAACCCCGTGGCACATTTTCTAGGTTTTCAGAGATGTGGGTTTGTGTGCAATTTTGGGGCATGTTTCGGGAAATGTTGCCTTGAGATGCGAAACCATGGCATGCGAGATCGTGGGTTGTGCAACTTTGTGATGCAAGATCTTGGGTTACACTGTTCCCGAGGTCCTTATCAAATGCCCCTGAGTTCCGCTTGAGGCCGTCCTCAGCATGTATTGAATAGTTCAAATTATTTCTCGAGTCTTGTGCTGCGTTTTGTGGCTCTTGTACACTCTTTGGGTGCAAATCGTGTTCCAAAAGGTGGTGCGAACGTGGGTGCAAATTGGCCTGGGAATGAGCACTTGACTCAAAGTCTCCCTCGATATGCTGGTGCACAAACGAGCCCTCCGAATCCGAATCGTCGTTTTTGGTTGACCCGGAAAGCGTGTCGAAGTTCTGACCAGCAGGCGATAACTGTGCTGCGGAGGTCTCGAGCAAAATATTGCGTTCTTTGGTCAAAAACTCAATCTGGTCGATCAACATGGTCCTCAGGCTTTTCTCAAGCTCGTAGTTGCTCTGCAACGCCTTGAAACTCTTCGCTAGTTTCAGGAACTTTTCGTCGTGCTCTGCTGCCACGTGCTCGGCCAACCGTTGCTCGTGTTCGATTTTCTCTTTGAGCCTTGAATTCTGGCGCTGGTGTTCTTCCAACGTCTCTTTATATAGTCTGAGTTCTTGGCGGTGCAAATCGGCTGTTTTGCGCTGCTCGTCCTCCAAAGTCCGCACAAGCCGATCCTGGGCAAGCGTCTTCGCCGTGAGCTCCTCGACTGCCTGGTTTTTCAACGCGAGCTCCTCTTCTACGTGCCGAAGTTCTGTAGTCCTAGACGTCAATTGCGCATATAGTTCCGCACATTGTTTTTGTAACACTAGCTCATGGCCGGGGGCTTTGGACGGGCTGGATTCGGGCGACGCCAACAGCATTCGGCCCATTTTCGGCGTTCTCGGCGTTTTCGGCGTGTGGGCTGTTTTCGGCCCGTTCGGCAGCTGGGCAAAGATAGACATCTTTCGGCGTAGAGGACTGTGTTCGCTTTTCTGGCTGCTGTGGGGTTTCCCGCCCACATTTTCCACAAGAGACGGACGCAATGGCGACCTCGCACCTCGCGGGCTTCCTGCCGCTTGACTCCTGGAAGGCAACTCGTGCTGGCGAGCCTCCGCTTTTGTATCTAGAGTGCATTCGATGCTCATTGTGGTTCAAAGGATGGGAATTTATGATGTTGATGGGTTTCGAGCTGAATTTTTTTCCTAACAAGAGGATTTGATTTCTGAGAAAGGTTTTGATCAGTCGTTCCCAGAAGAATAAAAATGTCAATTTTCGTCGTATAAGCTCAGACAGAAGGACCGGTTTAATAATAGGTAGGTGGCGTTGTTCTCCTCTCAGGGCACTTTCTTTTGAGACCCTGCAAAGCTGAGATCCGGAGGAGCTTCTTGAAAAATTTGGATGCTTGTTTCAAGACACAATGGATGTGCTAGCGGGTATAATCTCGTAGTTTTCAGGAAACGCTGTTATGGCCAGCCGTGTAATCAAAATCCTGTTGCTAAATAGACGTTTTTGTACTGAAAAAAAACCGATTTAATCAAACTACAACCGCTTTGTTTCCAAATCTTACTGTCCTATTCGTTTGTGTGGAATCGCAGTTGAGCACCGTGAGCAGGCTTTCCTTTGTTCTTTTTTAAAACGAATGACAATGGGTGGGACAAAGATAAAGGCCAATGGAAATATGAAACTCGAGTAAACGATTAGAAGGCGATTCAGAAATCTTCCTGGCTATCGAGGTATTGTTGAACAACAAAGATGCGCCGGGGAATGTGGTGTGATTTTTTTTCGTCTGGCAAATGAGCGTGTTGTTGTTCAGACAAATTGCAAGCTTAGGAAAAGTAGTCGAGGATCGGTTGAAATGTAGACTGAAACACTCTGGAAGGTGGTAAAGAGGAATCGATAAGAAAAGAGTGTGAGACCTCACGAGCTAGAGACAGAGCAGCGGTAGCGGGGTGTACTCTGTGGGCACTATAAAAAAGTGTCCCGAAATGAGACACTGATTGTGAGCATTACTAGTGCTTGTTTTGTTTATTATCCTGACGCATTAGGAAGCACACCTGCACAAAGGCGCGCTACTTTGCGATGGTGGCCTTGTTGGGCCCAGACATCTCCTCGGCAACGGAGTGCACATAATACGGGGCCGTCTTGGAGATCGTCTCTTTGCCAAAACCGTTTCTGAGTAGCTGCGATATTGCCGATTGTGCAGGCTGCGGGATGTGTAGTCGAGATTGGCAATCAATGTCTGATAACGATGTGTTGCACCATCAGTCTAAACCTAGATGAAATGCATGTAGTAATCTGAAACATTGAAGTGATTTCTTTGCAAAGTTTGGGCTTTTCACGATGAAGTATCCTTCTGAGTCAACATGCGGCTTGTAACCCAAGTTGGAATGAGTGACCATCAAGACTAAGTGCAAACGCTCATGCTATACTATTGTATGCCGTAAAAAAAAAAAAAAAATCTTTGAGGTTAGGGATGATCTGTTTGAAAGTCAAGAGTTGTGAGGAGCATAAAGGTCATGTTTTTCTTGTTGTACAAGCTCAATGAGACTATGCCGACTCCTATAACATATGAAGACCACGCATCACATCAAAAGTGCTTTGAGCGATCCTCAGAAATTTTCTGATTTTACGATCTATCTTTCGCGGCTTTTCCAGCTCAAAAAGCGTCAGAAACATGGAAGTTTTCAATGTTGGCGGAGTCCAGATAAATAATATACTGAGGTCCAACACCCGCTGTGACGTAGTCCCACCAAAGAAAGCTCGAGCGGTGCAAACTCAAATGTTTCTTTTTCGTCAGAAGCGCTGAGTCACTTGTAAGTTGCCTGATGAGTTTGCAACTTGAAATATTAATAAGAACTTAGATCCTCGCCAAAACCTGAATGAGTGGCTGCTCACTGTCAGCCATTATCGGCTTGTCTCGAGATTGCAATGGGAAATAGTCACTCGGATATTCTAATGATATATTCGAACCCCGCACAAAAGCGTACCTCAGGCTTCAGGTGTTGAAGCAGTCCTGGATTTCAGTCCTAGAGGTTGCAAAACCTTACAATCATTTCATGCGGTAAAGTCAAATGATCAATAGTTGGTCCCAACGCTGAGGCAGGCGAATAATTCTAGACACAACGAAACTTGTGAATGATTCGATTTTGTCACACACATCAAATCAGTATCGAGTTTGGTTGAATCACGCTTACATAAAATGCTACTACCCACGGCGAATTATTTATTGTATTCACACATACTTGTGAAGTCACGTTTCGCAAAGACAAGAGAAGCGCAACGCACCCAAATGACGCAATCCAGGTGAATATTGATATAATACACGCCTTTATGGGCTACCGGATGGGAAACCAAAGAACCGCAAAAAAATGGAGAAGAAAGAAAAAGTAGACGGTATGGCTACTCATCACTTGCACAATATATGCTTAAAAATTGACTCTTCTCAAAATAGAATACATTGAGCCACAACAGGTGTTACATACCAAACCGCACGCAGTTCCCTCTGTTCACTGACTCAATTTTACACTCAACATGCTCGACGCATTTCGCGGTGTCAACAAAGTTGACGTGAAAAAAAAAAAAACCACTTCTGTTCTGCAACCTTTCTTTTCTTGCGCCGTCTGCTGACTGTTTTTTCCTGAGCCCCTTTCCCCTCTATACTTCTCGGCTAGGGCATACAATAAATTTCAGAAACACTAAGCAGGAAAGCTCATCTCTGTACTCTATAATTCTCTCAAAGCTTGCAATGAGGAAGCGCGCAATATTTCAAGGTCTCGAAATCTTGCGCACTGGCCCTAGAAAATCTCCACCCCGTCCATCAACCTCTGGTTTTTACGCCCTAGAACCACAACACCGCGGGTTCGTCTCGGGCCGGCCCGCCGAAATCCACGCCCACCACACCGGGACACCCTGCGCATTATCGCGCCTATCGATACCCTCAGAGCCTATCGATTATGGCACACAGCCTTTTAGAAAGATTGCCGCACGTATTGATTATGCGATCTAGGCAGCTGGCCTGCGTGTGAAAAGGCCAACAGTCTCGGCAATCGCCGGCACCTCCAGAGTTATAAAGTAAGACGGGTATCCGATGATAATCGGGGTTGCTTGCCGATTTCAAAATTCCAAAATTTTATTTGCATTCTAGATTCAAGAGTGCATTTTCAAGATCCCTGAAACCCAGCTGCTGCATCGCTCGATTCATTTCTGTTGATTCTCATACTACTTCTGTTGGTCCTTTCCTATATTAGCCGAGCAACTCACATCGATTGATACAAGATAAGTGATCACTTTCACCAAACATTCTGCATCAATTCTCGTTTTTTCTTTCTACAACAGACGAGCAATTTTTCATCCAGTTCGTTAAACTAGTTCATTTAACCAGTTCGTTAAACTAGTTCATTTAACCAGTTCGTTAAACTAGTTCATTTAACCAGTTCATTCAAGCAGTTCGTTCACGCTAGCCTGGCTTTATTTATTCCGTCGTCTGCATCGCATTTCCATACAGAGACACAACTCGATCAAATTCCTTGAGCTCAACATATACAGTAAGCGAGAGTCACCAAAACCCTGGCCCCAATATCCAAACCGATAAAACCAGAAACTGCCCAAACCGGAGTCATTCCAGTTCCCAACTTGCCTTCTTTTTCACCTTTTCTCCCACCCTCTCTTCACTGGCACCTGAAATAAACCCCAACATCTTTTACAATGGCGCAAGTACTTTCTGAAGACCAATTCCAAACCCAAGTCGTGCTCAAATACACCGACGTGATTGGCGAGAAGCTCGGCGGCAAAGTCGTGGCGTTTTCCGACGAATGGTTTGCCGCCGCCGACAACTTGATCAAGCCCAAGCCCCCGATCAGAGACGCGACCCGCTTCACACATGCCGGCGCCTGGTACGACGGCTGGGAGACCCGCAGACACAACACTGCCGATGCCGACTGGGTCGTGCTCAAAGCCGGCGTGGCGCTGGCGAAAATCGCCGGCTGCGAGGTCGACACGGCGTTTTTCAACGGCAACCACGCGCCTCATATCTCCGTCGAGGGCGCCGATTTCAGTGCCTCCGCTGAGCCGCTGGACTGGGCCTCGGGCGCCGTGGCCTGGGAACCGGTGATTGCCAAAAGCGAGTGTGGGCCGTCGCAAAGACACTTTTTCGTACGTTCCGAGGGCGTCACCCACAAGTCGTACACCCATTTCCGCTTGCGGATGTACCCCGACGGCGGAATTGCACGTTTCCGCTTGTACGGTGTCGTGCAGCCCGTGGCGCCCAAGGAGAAGTGCACGGTGTTGGACTATGCGCTGGTGAAGAACGGCGGCGTGGCCGTGAAGGTTAGTGACCAGCACTTTGGCAGCGCCGACAACCTCCTTTTGCCCGGCCGGGGCCACGACATGTCGGACGGATGGGAGACGAAACGGTCCCGGACACCTGGTCATGTGGACTGGGTCGTGATCAAGTTGGGTGCGCTCACGTCGATTCAAAACATCGTGGTGGACACGGCGCATTTCAGAGGCAACTTCCCGCAAAAAGTCAACTTGAAGGGGTTCCGCGGCCCCGAACCTCCCAGCTTCGACTCGGACAAATGGACTGTTTTGGTGGGCGACTCGAAAACAGGGCCTGACGTAGAGCATGTGTATGAGGTGTCTGAAACGACGCCGTTCACCCATGTGCTCCTCACTATCATTCCAGATGGAGGCGTCAAGCGGGTCAGAGTCAACGGATGCATTGCCGAGGAGTAAAGGGGGTGGTAATATTGACAGATCCTGATCCTAGCCAACAAAGACACCCGTGAGGAGATCGAGAGAGTCTGGATGGGCCCCTTTTTCAACTTGTGCACTTGTGTGGGTTTCAGATTACCGTATGGATGATGATCTTTCTGCCTGCCTCAGGCTGTTTTCAAATGAAGATGAACCCACACGAAGTTATACCATTCGATCTTCTGATCGACTGTGGCATGTTCAAGATACACGAGCCATGTGGTTATCAGTGACCGCCGTAGTCAGCTCATTCCATATACGATACGCTTGCTCATTGTCAATAGCCTTCATCTATTAAAGAGTCCTTTTCTTAATACGGGTAGACACAACGCCATACCTCTAGGCTCTTACTGTTTCTTGATATTAGGATGCCCATTGACAGTCAAGTATATTTAAATTCGTGAAGGACTCTTGGTCAAGTATGTAATGAACAAACCTTCAGGTTTGTCTCGTTTCATAATATTATTTTGCCAAAAATCGTATGCGAAAGCCTCTTCAATTCGTTCATTGTAAGAAACGAGCAAGCCCTTTTGTTTGCATCAGCTGTGGACGACTCCCAGTAGTGGTAGTGCTCATTGTGCTAATTTTCAAAGAAAGAATCATGATGAAAAAAAAGTTAAATTGTGTTTCGTCTCAATGGGCATCTTGCAACCTTTATATTGACTAATTTTCTTCGAATCAGACCAACTCTTCATAAAACGGAGCCTCTTGTTTCACAAAATTTACAACAGGGCCCTCCTGTCTCTCTGCGATTCGACTCTTCTCGTGTCCTATTCCTTTGAATGCTCTTTCTTTTTATTCTTCTCTTTCGAATCATCCCTTCTCGGAGTTTCTCTCTTGCAAAGATTGTTTTTGATGTCCACCCAGTGAATAAACAAATTATTTTCTTCCCTTTCTCTTTCTTTCGTTCTATTTTCATTCCTTCTATTTTCTTCCCTTCCTCTTTCTTTCGTTCTATTTTCATTCGTTCTATTTTCATTCGTTCTATTTTCATACCTTCCATTTTCTTTCCTTCTATGTTCTTTCCTTCTATTTTCATTCCTTCTATTTTCATTCCTTCTATTTTCATTCCTTCTATGTTCTTTCCTTCTATGTTCTTTCCTTCTATGTTCTTTCCTTCTATGTTCTTTCCTTCTTCTTTCCTTCTGTGTTCTTTCCTTCTTCTTTCGTCAGATCCCTCCACCTTTTCTTGTACTAGGCCCTGTTCGCAGCCATCGCGAATTACGTCAACTGCAATGTGCATCACCTCTGCAAACTAGATCGCTCAGATTTCTCTATCTTCTACATGTCCATTCGGTAGAGCCCAATTGACTCCAGCGCCATTTTTTCAAAACACAATCATTTACGTGAAAAATTATCTTTCTAATTAATAAAATCAAAACCCCTTCATATTCATACCCTTGGATCTCCCATCATGAAATGTATCGACTACTACCGGCTCCAGGCCTGCTTGTTCCTGCGCATCCCACCTTCTGACTTTATGGCCCACAATCTCCAACTCATTTTGGACGAAAGCACTCAATTAAGGGTCAAAAGTGATCTCGAAGTCATAGCAAACACAAACAACTACTACGTGAAACTTTTTTTGGCCCGCTATGTGCGAGTTCTTGAGCAAAAAGCCATGGTTATCGACGACTTGTATGAACTATACTGTAAGCCCGAGATTTTGGGCGCACAAGAGTTGACGCCGACCTTGGCTGATATCCTCCTATATTCTATTGATGACAAAAGGGATTTTGTGGCAATCAAAGAGACCCCGCGGGTCATTTCGGGGGCCGGCACAACGGGTCTTCGTACATGGGAAGCCGCACTCTATTTGCTGAATTATCTCAACAACTCCTCCCAGTTCGAAGGAGCCTTTGAGGGGAAACGGATCCTTGAGCTAGGTTCTGGTACAGGGCTAGTTTCTTTGGCGCTCATGAAGAGACACGGCTCCCACAAGTTCCATAGTATTACATTGACCGATGGCGATAGTGCGCTTCTTGAAAAGCTACCTGAAACTTTCGCCCTTAACAGTTTTTCGAAAAATTTGAATGTCAAATTGAGCCAGCTTATTTGGGGAGAGCCTCTCCTACCCCAGGAGCATCACGTGGACATTGTGGTGGCCGCAGATGTCACGTACGATGCCCTGATTGTGCCACAGTTGTGCGATACTTTGGCGCAGCTATTTGACACGGGAGCCACTGTGGCGTATGTGGCGGCGACCATCAGAAACGAGCAGACTATCGAGGCGTGGGAGACTCAACTCAATTCGAGGTTTTCTTGGAATGTATGTGGCCGTTTAGCCGACCCTCACTCTAGTGAGTTGAACTGCTGGTTCCGTATGGGCACGCCAGAGATCCGAGTGTATGAGATAAGGGAGAAGTGATGGTGAATGGATTGAGCGTGAAGAAGAGATAAAAAAAAAATTGGATTCAGATAATCACTGAATCGGCCATGAGATAAAGAAGATACAAGCAAGATTTAGATAAGATATAGACTAGAGGAATTTATAGACAGGAGAAAAGTATAGACACAGCAGATATAAAAGAAGAGGGATATGGAAATAAGGCGAGACCCTGCCATAGATACAGCTTTAAATAAATTTGGCGAAGAACAGCGGAAGGAAAGACCTAAGATGCTAACCAGGATAACTTTTTTCGTATAACCCTCAGCTGTATTTGATTGTGTCGAGTTTCATAAAGATTGATTTGACCTTCTTCACGAAATATTTGGGCTCGATTTTGATATTTAATATACACCCACTCCAGCCTTCAAAAACTGCCGCTTACTCGAAAAATTTTTTAAAACACCAGACGTCACGACATTTGAAAAGTTGAAGATCAGCACATTGAATTTAGCAGATAGCTATACTTAGATGTCTTGAAGAAAAGCTTGACAAAGGATCGAAATTTTGTAATCATTTATGAATAATTCCAGGTTCGAGCAGAATTCGTATTAAGAATTATGACTGTTTAGAAATTTTCGCTTCACTGAAGCTAGAAAATAGTCACATGCGTTCTTCATCACGCTCATGAAGAGACTGGTTTGAGATCAATCACATTCCCCAATTGGCACAACACCACGAAATCCCTGGCTTTTGCAAAGTTTCTCGAAATTTGAACGAAGAGTGAAGAAAAGTGATTTTGTTTATTGAAACGTTAATTACAGAGATACTTACGAACAAATAAAGGTCGCCGTTTCCAAACCAATCACCGGGTGATCCACCCATTGTGGTTTCGAGGTCACTTGTGATGACTCTTTTTACTTGCTGCAATAGCTTTTATGAATCCTGGTTGCTAAACAAAAATTGCTTTAGCTCTCAAGGGCTTTAAAAATCAGAATTTCTGTTGCCTGCCCGTCTCTTCTTTTGATATTCAAAATTGCATCAAAACTCAACTTATGCCTTCTCGAGCAAATCCAGAAAATTCGCCGAGGTTGATCTTTCTCCACTTTACACGGTACAGCCGCAAATTGTGCAATCCGTGTCCACTTCCTACGAAAATGAGAATCGATGTTGAATTATTTTGCGTTTCATAGCGTCTTTTTCTTCTGTTGGGGTTCCTGCTTGGTTTTGGATCAACCGCATTTAATAAGTGGACTTTTGCGTCTTGGGTATGCTCCGAAGATCGAGCCTGGCTACAGTAAAAAGTAATGACTGCATTAAAAGACAACAGTGAAAACTTTTACCCATGTTCTCGTCCGTTGTCTTTTCTTTTTATAGTTACAAGAAAAATTCTTGCATCCTTTCTTTCCTTTCTTTGTCCCTTTGTTTGTGGTCTCCGAATGTATGAATTGTCTGTCCAAATAAGATAACTACTCAATAAGACCATTAGGTAGTTAGTGTGGTCCGAAAGTCTTACTGCACCGGCTGAAAAAAAGCCAATCTCGCCCCGAGCCAAGCGCGAAACACACGAAAGACATTCTTTCTCCGTCCACTTTTCCGCCAGATACAGTCGAAAAAACTATAGCGGTCGATATTGCTCACACCTTATCTCAATAATTCTTAATCCATTTATGAAATATATGTCTACCCAAATCGAGCAATTGAAACACGCGTCGTGCCATATCTTTGAGGTACTGTACCTCTCTGACCTGCACACAGTGCTCACCATGAGCAGGCTCTAATTGGCCAATGTGCGAGTGCGAGTCCGAGGCCAGTGAGCGAAAACTCACATCAAAAAAGCACATACTTCCCTTCAATTATCTGTATCACCATGAAGAGCTACTCCACCCCTATCTTGAAACACTACTGGCCATTCGCCGTCGGAGGTATGTACTAAGTTAAGCCGTCTGCGTGCTTTTGTTTCCTTCAGCTTATAGGCCATGGCACATTCAGAGATGAACTCAGGATGTAATCACGTCTCATGGACACCGCTTTGACATGTTTGTAAAGCATGAATAAAGCCTTTGGAGTATCTGATGCTCTGAGATTTTTACTTTGTTTATGCAAGAATTGACCCTGGCCAATTTGTTTGGGCCCCAGAGTCATCTACATGACCAGCGGAAGGGAACACCAGTTACCCAGCTTCAGATAGTGTGGCTGCGCAAGTCTTGAAGTCTTTCTGCAGTTTGTGGGAATTACTGTGATATAAAAATAATGACCAACGGCTTATTTTGGGAAAAAGACGCTGATCTGGTGCACACTCAAGTTGTCATAAACTGCAATGAAGACACGGAATCTTCCAGGTATCGAAGTTCTCGGTCTCCAAAAAGATATTGACCACTATATTGGGTCAGAATAGTCCTTATGGACTCTGTCAACTTCATGGGAGCATTCGAAAGCTCTCCTCCGTGGCCCATAAAAGTCCCTATTACTTGACTGTGTCATGAGCTAATGTCAAAACACAATCTCCTTTTCAACCCAAATTACTAACGATTCTAGCCGCCATCTCTTTTGGTTTGATCGCCAAGGCTGCTGAGGCCCTGCTGAACTCGGACGAGTTCATCAATGACCCAAGACACCCTAGATTTGCCAAGGGTGGTAAGTTCATTGACTTGGAGAAAAAGGACTAGATGTAGAGGGTTCGTCTCGAGCGAAATATTAAATACGGCAAATACACATTACGAAAAGAAAGAAATTGAAGCTGAACTGGCAGGCGGTTTTCTTCTGTGATCCTGTCCAGGCGATGTAAGTTCCTGATACTCTTTGCTCTGGGGTATTCTGAAGAGTCATTTCATGAATAATTCCTCAAGCTATATGCTCCACGATGTACCAGGTATTTCTGGACGATGTAGGGTCATTTCGGGCCATTGTGGGCCATTTCGGGCCATTTGTGCTATTTGTGCTCTTTTTTGCCTTTCCAAACAAATTCTCTTGGCAGAGGCCGTATAGGCATAATGGGCTTCAATATGATTTCGAGCCGTGGCACACTGCTTTATCTCTCTCCAGCCGTGCTCTTCTCATATTCAAACCTAAAAAAAAAGCCACACCTCTAGAACGCCCATGAGTGCCTTCTCTGCATCTCTACAACTTGATGAAAACTGCTCTATGATGTTTGTATTGAAAATGCTCTATGATGTTTGTATTGAAAATGTTTCTGTGTATAAAGAGCCTAAACTAAGATGTCAAAAACAATAATAAAGATGGTGAAGTCGGCGTGCTCCGACGCCGAACCGATGATTTAACTAAGCCAATCCGCAGACCCCCTGCCTCCCTAAAATAACCGTGTTGGCAGTAAACTGAATATAAAAAACCCCCTTGAAGTGAAATGGTCCGATCTGGAGAAAACCTGTCTCCATTCGCAGCCGCGTCTAGAGAAAATAAGCCCAGCATATTTTCCCAGGATGTTTCTTCCCTTAACGAGGCGTGACCGAAACGAGCCACTTCCGGTAGTTCGACTGCAAAAACGTATTCAGCAGGGGCTGTTCCTTCACAAAAATCGGCTTTTGGTACGAGTAAGAGGCGCTCAGTGGGAGCTGCAAAGTGTAGTTGTGTCCGTTTTCGCAAGGCGAGGTGGGCGAGTGGGCCGACATGCAAAAGGAGCACTCATATAAAAGTTCGGAGGGCGAGTCTGGCTGTTGTGCCGAAAAAAACGGAGACTCGATTTCTTCGGTCGACAGGACGTATTGTGTGTTCCACTCGGACTCCATATCGAGGTCGGTGTTGTCGACGAAATTCTGTGGTGCTGTGAACGTATACATTTTAGTGTTGGTGATTTTCGAAAGGCTAAGAAAAAGGGCTAAAAAAGATGAGTAAACCTGATTTTTTTGTAGACTTATTCGACTTTTTTTTTTTTTTTTTTTATGGAGACAAAGACTTGTTTGAATGAAAATGAACTTTCCTTTCTAGCTTGGTTGTGTCCCTGGAGGTATCGGACAGTGCTAGTGCTGGTGGTGGTGGTGGTGGTGGTGCTTAGAGAGAACGTGACGTGGATCTCGTGGAAAAAGCTTAGGTGCTGTTTGAACGGGTTTTTTTTTAGATTTTTTTTTTAGGTTGTTCACCGAAAGATTGTAATAGGCTATGAGTTCCTTTCAAGTGGCAATACTGATTCTGATTTCCAAGTGAAGACCAGAAGAGATTGATGATTTGTTTGTTTGTTGGTTGTTGAATGATAAATAAAAATCTTCAGATCACCCACTCCGCATCCGAGGCCAGGCTCTTATATATCGCAACCACGTTTTGCAACTATGAGTAATTCCACAGTGAGAGAACTCAGCAAGCCCTGCAGGGGCTCCACACAATCCGACTCGCGTAACCACAACATTGTGGCTCCGTGGCTCGCCCTTCAAGAAAAAAAAAATAAAAAAAAATTTGAGAAAAAAAAATGAAAAAAAATGAAAAAAAAAGTGAGCAAAAAGTGGTGGCGGTTAGTCATATATCCTGCATGCAACTGATCTCACCTCAGAATTCAACAAAATAATCCGGCCTCTCTAAAATTTTTGTTTTTTCTTTTTGTTTTTTCTTTTTCATTTTTTTTTTATTTTTCGTTTTTTTTTTTTTTTT